>BMAT01009187.1:21098-33525 GCA_019649035.1 Elysia marginata
CTACTACTACTACTACTACTACTACTACTACTACAACTGCTACTACTCAAGAAACAGATAGTGAAAAAGAGAAAAGGGAAAGGGAAAAATATGAGTCAATGAATCAATGAGAGACTTAAGAGATAGTGCGACATAGGGAGAGAACAAGAAAAAAAAAACAACGGGTGGAAGAGGGAGAGATAAAAGATAGAGGGAAGAAATATAAACAAACTAGATAGTGGATCTCTGTTTACCTTTATACGTCTTTATGCCATTCTCTTCGTCTCTTTTTATCGTTTCTATCTTGTTCCTTCATTCCTTTATTACATGAAAACGTTTCTATCTTTTTAGCAAAATAATGTAATCTTTCTTGCTTTGGCACTCTCCATCTTTCTCTCTCCCTCCAGCTCCCCTAACCGTTTTCTCCGTCTCCCACGCCTCCTTCGTCCCTCTTCTCCTTCATATCGAGTCTCACCTGTCGCTCTCCGTCTCCTAATGTAACACAAATATTACCCTCTTGTTAACACGGGGTGTTGCGACAATTACACAAATAAGCAGCCCCGCAGCTTCCGCAAGATGTAAGCCATGCTGGGTAGATGGTTGTTACAGAAAATAAATCATACCGTATACCGGGAAAGAGAGAGAGAGAGAGAGAGAGAGAGAGAGAGAGAGAGAGAGAGCGAGAGAGAGACGGAGTGAAAATGTGGAAGATAGTGAGAAGAAAAAGGCAATAAGATGAACAGAAAAATAGAGAGAGAAAGAAAAAAAAACGAAAAAGCAGACAAAAAGAGCGATAATTAGAGACAAAAAAAGAGATCGAGAGAAGAAAGAGAAAAAAAGGAAGTGAGATAGAGCAATAGCAAAATAGAAAGAGATAGATAGATAGCAAGAGAGAAGAGAAACAGCTTGAAAGATAGAAAAATAGACAGAGAGAGGAAAAGAGAGAGAGTGGAAGAAAATAAGTAGATAGAGAGCAAGAAGGACAAAAAAGATAAGAGGTCACAAGGACTAAGATAGGTTGGTGTTTGAATCTTGTTAAACCCTGATCTCAATTAGGAATAACTAAAGTCAGGAAAACTGTCTATCTCTATATTTCTCCAGCTCCCCACTATTTTTCACTCGTCCCTGCCATTTGTTTAAAAAAACTAACTCTTTCAATTTCTTTGATCTTTCCTCTCATTGCTGCATCTTAGAGCTTCTGCTTCTTATACCGAGTTCCTCTTTTCCTCTTGTTAATTGCGACCAATTCTGATTTCTATATTATCAAAAACTTCAACCTTTTTACCGCTAGAAAAGAAAAAAAATCATTATTAACTGAAAAGGACTTCAAATATGATTAAAACAAAACAAACAAACAATATACTTCTATATATCATTAAAAAACTAAAAATTTTAAGAACGCGAAGCAAGGAAAAAAAGAAAAAAGAAGAAGAACAACAACAACAACAAATACAAGCTACATCACATCTTTTTTTTTTCGATAAAGGTCCCCAAGTTTCCTTAAAGAGCTTATACAGAGCTCGGTATTTCATCATCGTTTTAAATTGAAGTAGACGATAGGCACTTGGGCCAGGAGGAACAGGATTCGATTCCTCGTTTGGCAGGCCAACATTAAGTCATGAAGAAAGGCTTTTTACGCACATTACCTCGCCTTATTTATGCATTAAATGAGTACCTGGTTGCGGGCAGTGAAAGATGCCATCATAAGCCAAAATGAAACACTGTTGAACTGCTGTTCTTTGAATGTTCAGTAAGTATATTGGTTGATGAGAACCCCTGAAAATCACTATAGCATTTGGTAGATTATGGACGATACTAAAAAGGAATACTCTTTCATTCTACTTTACTATTTCTTTCTAAGCTTTAATAACCGGACACACTTGTAACGCCTGAGTAAACTCATCATAGACATGCAAAGCCAAGGCTCGAACCCCTAACTTCTAGTTTCAAAATCCGATCGCGTACCAAACCATTAGACTACGACTCTGCGTCCCCTTAGTTTCCTGAAAATGAAATAACTTAACGTATAGAGCTACAACAATGATTGAAAGATTTTACAGGTATGAAATTAGCAGTGGAGAGAAGCAGGATGTGGAAATACCCGAAATGTCTGCCTTTAGTATGATTCAAACCTTCGACTTTGGTAGCGTCGGCACCCACTGCCTTGCCACAAAGAGAAACATAGCTTATACCATGTCGCCACTACGTGTTTTTCTTTTTTATAGAGCTACAACAGAGCCGCGTGCCGTAAAGCAGTGCCTGGGACGTGTGCCCAGGACCTGGTAAGGACGTCTAAGTGCGATGCCCGTTTGAAGGTCGCCACAGGCACCCTGAGGGCTAACCAGGCCTGGTGTGATACACATCTTTAATTAACGGCCTGGACTAGAATATCTGTGAGGATTGAAACCACTCTGACCTGGCACAGCCACACACTATCTGCTCCATCTAACGGCTCAACTTTGACCCCCGTGGGGAGCTTTACTTCCGGTACTACTTGTTTTAACAGAAATTCCCGCTGTGTATCGGTCTTGGTGTCTGTTTGGGTCTCCATTTTTCTCTCATTTTCTTTTTAAATCTCCCTCTCTTTCTCTCTCCTACTCACATCGATCTTTCTCTTCAACTTTGACCTCGGAGTCTACTTCCGGTACTTGTTCTAGATAGGAAAATGTCTCGCTTTGCTTCTCTGCCGGTCTATATCTTTACCTGTCTCCATTTCCCTCTCTCCCTTCTCTGTCTCTCTCTCAGGCATAGATCTTTCTCTTTGACAACGGCTCTGTGGCCTAACGGTAAGACACTCGCTCAGAGATCGGGAGATGCGTGGTTCGATTCCCGGCTGAGTCAAACCAAGGACTTTAAAATTGGTATTAACAGCTAATCCGCCTAGTGTCTGGCATTATGTGGTGTGGTCGGCCCGATGTCAGAATAATGTGACTGGGTGTGGTGTACGCAAGCGCTCCTTATATTACAGTGTGGCAGCACGCTTTCAACTATCCACAGCGCAGTCTCTGATATAACCTCGAAGTTGACTGGGACATTAAAATTCAAACAACCAACCTTCTCTTTAACTTTGTTCCAAGAGATCATTCTTGTTCTCACTCTCAGTTTTTTTCTGCCCATCTGTTTATGTATCACTTCACAATTTATCTTTCATTTCAATTTTTTTCCGAAAAGGCTCCTTTTGTTCTTTGTAGAATAATATCACACAGTCTATTCGCCAGTCCCTCTTCCTCTTTGTTTCTCTCTCCCCCCTCTTTCCGTCATTGATCTTTCACTTCAACTTTGTCCCAAGTTGTTCCTTCTTCTTCTAGAAAAGACAATTTCACTCTCCGTCTCTCTGTCTTTTTATCTGTCCGTTTGTACGTCTCTCACTCTACTATCTGTCACTCCAATTTTGTCTAAAAAAGCTCTTTTTGCTCTTTATAGACTTACATCGTTCTGTCTATCTGTCTGCAGTAGAGAAAGACGATAGCAACAGATGGGGCAAAAGACAGATTAAGACAGTACATAAGAAAATATGAACATAGTAGGAATCGTCGCCACCCACGCCTTGCCAGTCGAGAGAGAAGGCGAACAGACCACTAGGCCATCCATTTCAACAAAAAGTTACATACAGAGGACCTAGATCTCTGACTAGACCAATATGCTTGAGAAGGAAACCACTAGTTCTATTTTTATCGCAAGACAAACGAAAACAGCTAAGGCCAACTATGGATCTATTACAGATGCCGAATAAACAGACACACTAATATAGAGAAAGAAAGAAAACTATCAAAACCTAGAAGGCCGAGACAACAGTGCTTCACCTCAACATGAACAGTGAGATATAATGTACAATGAAATCGTATAGAATAAGTACTGGTAGCAAAGGTCTGTCTGTCTACCTGTCAGTCCCTCTCCTCTATCTTCCCTTCTCTTTCTTTCTCTCCATCCCTGATCTTTCACTTTAACTTTGTCCCAATAAAGTCCTTTCTTGTTCTGGATGGGACAATAGTTATCAATCCCCCGCCTTGCTGTCTTTTTATCTGTTTACCTTGATCTCTCTCCCTCACTATTAGTCTACATAATCATCGATATTTATACCAGTGTTGAACTTCCGGTGTTTGTTCTAGATCGGGCGTCTTCTTTTTCTCATGTCTTACTCTCTCTCTCTCTCTCTCTCTCTCTCTCTCTCTCTATCTCTATCTCTCTCTGTCTCTAGGTGTGAGTACATATTTATTTAAGAAAAAAAAATAAAACACTAAGCGCTCAACTGTTTCCTTACTAATCTCAAATCTCAAATGAGATACATCAATAAATTACACCAAACCCGATTCGCTTTGCCATTTCGAGAGCTTCGCTCGTCCACTACTCTGTGGGCTAAGCCAGATTGTTTAGTTTTTGATAAAGAAAAAAAATATCATTAAATTAGGAAGTTGAACCTTTATAAGAGGCTTTTGTAAAAGTAGGGATTGATTACGATTGAAAAGTTGCATACGAACCGAGTAGCATCGGAAGAAAACGATACGGAGGAGGTGCAGAAATGAGACAGGATGAAGATAATATTTACCTTCGAAATCACGTGAACGCGAATGGGTATAGCAGTGTTTTCCTTGCTTTTTAAAGGTCTTTTTTTCTCCAGCCTTGAAACATGTCAGATATAACAACTCGCTATGTTGTTGCAGTGAGGTCTTAGGTCGAACCAACCTTACCATGTTTACCATAAGCTAGATCTTATGTGTTTAATGTCTCCTAAGCTATTCGAAGCTGCTTCTGCGGCTGTATCTAGCAAGTGGGCGCTGTGAGGTATACCTTGGCCTGTGGCCAGGTGATGCTGTGTCGTCACTTCCTGTCATCACGTCATTAGAGGACGCCGTCTACCACCGAGAGTTATTTGCCCTTGGATATTCGGTTGAAAAAAAAAGGCGCTTGAAAGTTATGAAAACTTTGAATACGAAAACTGTTGATAACATGTCTTGATATCGCGTGCCCTACTGATAGGTTCAATTAGAACTTTAAGCCTCCGTCAGGTGCAGTAATGTGTTACAGGTTGTAAGGAGAAATTGTTGACCACTTAAAGAAATGAGTTCTCGAACTTATTAGAAAGGTAAAGAGGAAACAGAGAGAAAGAGAGGAAGGAGTTAGGTAGGGAGAGAGAGGGGAGGGTAAACAGAGAGAGGGGGGAGGGGAAGCAGAGAGAGAGAGAGAGAGAGAGAGAGAGAGAGAAAGAAAGAAAGAAATTAAAGAAAAAAAAAGAACAGACAGAATATTTGCTAAAGTGACTGAAAAAGGATCGCCAGGAAAGAAGAGTGAAGGTTAAAATGAGGAAAAAAATGGAGAACTGGTAAAGGAGAGAGAAAAAGAGAGCCAGCGACCCCCAAAATGAGGATGATTTTGGAAGATTTGTCATAGAAACATTACAAAATACACAAATAAATTAGGTATATTCTAATCATATGATGAATGCTTGGATTTTTTTTACCAAATATTATAGAGTCTTTGATTGACTTGAAAAACCGAATCTCAAACCGGCGAAAATGTTCAATTGAAAGAAGGCTGATTCAAAATTGAACCAGCGTATCTGCTTTTCCCTTTAGAGCGTTTCTTACTGATACCAAAGAAAATTGAATAGTGAACAAGAGGGAGAACTGAAACTAATGCTTTGTGACAACATTGCTAACAAAAGCGTATACGTATAGAGCCGGTAAACAAAGCATACGCCTATTGGTTTAGAGTAGGCTGTAGTAGTGTGTGTGTTTGTACTTGCCGCTATTATCTTTTGAATCTACCGGCTCTATTTCTGTTGCTATGCAGCCATGCGTATACGCGTAGCCAGCGACGCTCGGCTCTCTTGCTCTCCAAACTCTTTGCTTATACTACAAACTCTGGAGAGAACCAGAATCTATTTTAAACAGATTTGAATACTTGGATGAATTATCCAAACAGAGACACCCTCCCGCGTCTAAATATTGAAGTTTAGTCTACCCAACTGGAAGCATGGAAGATTTATTTGTTTTCTTGGTTGCCAGAGACAGAGGTCTCGATTGCTGCCAAATTTGAGAACACTGTATGGCACCATGAAGACTTTTTTCCATCGCTTGTTCCACATCTTTAGCAATACCTTGACCTCCAGGTTGTAAAGCTAACAAAGACACAATGCCTTTCATGCAAAAATATGGAACTTCTTTCAATTCTCCCAAGAGAGATTCATATTAGGAATATAATATAGTACAAACGTTGGTGATATTTTGATATCATAAAGAATGAGGTGAGATGTAAGACAAGAGTAGCTTCTCTTCTTTAGAAATCAACATTCAAATTATGTTATAATTTTGTATTATCTAAGCCTAGATATAAAGGATATATATTTTAGCTAACATGAAGAATCTTAAATGTAACAAATAAAAGAAAGGTAACTATTCTTTTAGTATATCAAAATACATGTATGTCGCATAAGTATTAGAGGATAAGAACTGAGCGGCAATGAGTTATTCTGTTGTTGCTTTTTTGCATCGCAGTGTTATTTTAAAAACATGAAATTTCTTTCGAATCACATATCGGCACATCAAGTGGCATGTATCAATTAGAGACCTTGCGCGCCTACGGAAAAAAAACGTATGACGTAATAAAACCCCTAGCTAGCGTGGATTTTACAGCAGACGATTGGCTAAGCGGCCCAGTTAGCCCATCAGCCATCTTTGATTTCCTTCACCATGGGCTTCGTCCTCCTGAACTGTCCCGTAAAGCACAAAATCTATTGTTTCTAAAGCAGTTACGCTTCTTTTGTTGAAATCTCATTTCTTAGTGATCTGTTTGAAGCATACGGAACAGTGCTAATAAACATACAAACAAACAAAAACCCTCCAATAACATTTATTCAAACTGACAGAAAACAGAAAACAAATCGAACCACTATTTTGAGATCGCTAGCAGGCAATTACATTGGTTAACTCAAAAGGCTCATACACGTTCTGTTTTAAATGATACAGACTTTACTTAAACCTAATGATTACATTCTATGGATGTGTTGAACTTTTATCTTGAGACAACAATTTCGAAATGTCTTCAGATTTACTTTGCACCTAAATCCTGGCATAAAACTAATACATCACATTGCCTTTCAAGTTGCTAGAATTGTCTAATTGTTTGTCAACAGCCAATTTAGAGAAAGCAACTTGAGTCGGGCGCCAACTGTTTGGTGAAAATTCATACCAAAACATCAAAGAATGCCCGTCTATCTTTCTCGCTCTTTAGTGGTCGTATTTTCTTCCACTGCACCTTTTTCGCTTTCTCTTTTACTGTACCTCTCTTTGCTTTCTTTCCAATCTGGTTTATTTGTGCTTCTCTATATAGTATAACGTTTTCATTTTTCGATTTCTCTCTCTCTCTCTCTCTCACTCTCACACACACACACACTATGTTCCTTGTTTCTTGGCAAATTTGTTTTGCCTTCTCTTTTACTTCATGTTGTTAATCATTGCCTTTTTTTCTCTCTTCATCTTGTTTAGTCTTCATTATTATGTCATAGTTGCCTCTTACTTTTTCTCTTTTAATCATTTTTGTTCTATCGCCTTTCTTTCTCTCTTCATCTTGTTTAGTCTTTCTTTTTTCATCGCCTCTGTTGCCCCCCCCTCCTCTCCCCTTTAAAAGATACGTGGAGACAGTCTTTACAAAAATTCTCATTCGCGTAACATTATAAACCATTCTGCTTGCTTCCAGGCTCTTGTCTGTAAAGTTCTCGGTATAGTTTTAGGTGAGAAGAAGCCAAGACTTTCCCACAATCTTCACGCTCTTGATCTCGTCGCCTAATAACACCCGGACAGAATATTATTACCCTCTAACTGCCAACACAGCAGATTCGTTTCCAAAAACAAACCGTTATTGCCTTTCCCTAACGACTTCTTAACGATGGAGGGGGGTTAACTCTTACAACCAGTTTACCAAGTTCTGTCCCGTTAAGGTCTTGTCTTATGGTTTACTTCGCTGGGAGCTAAAGGGTTAAGTTATTTTGTACGAAACTCAAGATCCCACAAAAGACTGGCTCATAACACAACCAAACAAGCGGCACTTCTCGTCAGCTACAAACTGTTTTGTAAGTAGTTCCGGTTCGATGTTCGTTAACGCCGTCGCAACAAGGTAACATGAGTATCCATACGCGCTCATAAATCTAGGCCGGCGTCGTTAAAATTTCAGGCCTTGTCTCCGTCTAAAGAACAGTGTTTCTATGACCTTAGGCGATGTTTAACTCTACAAACTTAATTCTTTGAGTCTTTGTTCAGGTAAATTTAAATTTATCGCCGCCACCGAACGCTTCTTTAATTTACTTAATTTTTGTTCCATCAAGATTGTGATGGGAATCAAAACGGACAAGTATAGAATGAGCACAAATGATTAACTGTTCTCAAGATTATAATGTACACAACGCACTTTGCAACTGATGAAATACTTATAAATTTGACCTTCTTTTCAATGTACCGATAATTTTAACTAAGGCAACTTAGTTTTACTTTACTTTAAAATTCGATTCTTGATCATAAGAAACATAAATAGGACCTAAAAGGAGGCTATATAGGGCCCCATTGTATTGTTTTGGCTGAATCATGGTACAAAAGAACTTTATATCGCCCTTAAAACATTATGAGCGCCATTAAAACATCGTTTATGAATGTTTTCTACTCATGATTAAAAAATTATTAAAAGCATAATAAAGGTATGAAATTAGCACTGGAGAGAACTATACTTTAAATTGAAATGCTCTAAATGTCTACCTTTTGTATGATTCGAACAGTCGAATAAAAGTAGCTTCGGCACCCACGTAAATCGCCAACGTAATATTCGTGACTGTACTGGCGTTCACGATCATATTTCACTGATATTGTTTCCGTGAAAGTTCCTCTACTCTTGTTTAAATATTAATCCAACACAGCGGCATGACACGAGAAATCTAAAGGTAAAGCCACAATGCAGTACTTTGTTTATTTCTTCAAGTTGTTTTTCATTTTATCAGTCTGTGGAGAGACGATATTTATTTTATTTCCAAAAATAAAGTTGGCGGTTTTATAGGAGAAAAACTTTAAGTAAAATCTGAGTGTTCATGTACTGTGTCATTTTTCAAAATTTGTTTAGGTGAAACATTTTTAGATGTTTTTGTAATTTCTTATATCACGATCCAAGAACAATCTAAAAGGGGTTAGAACACCGAAATAATGCTAGTAGAACGTCTTACCAATACTGTTACTACTATAATAATATGCTTTATAAGAATTGAGCTGAAAATATTAAAATAAAGAGGGTAAAACATGGTTTTTGAAAATAAAAGACTGAAAAAAAATCACAGCCATACATCATAAACCAATGGTTTAAAAACTCCACTGAGCAGGAACTTTGACAAACAAACAAAGTGCTTCACTGTGATTTAACTTCATACTGCTCACTCTCATGCCGCCGGGTTACGACAAAGATTCAAACAAGAGTAGGCCTACAGAATATTTTCTGAAAAAAGTCCTTGTGAAATTCAATCACGGAATCTGGTCCAGCCATGAAAATTTACAATAATTTTGTTAGGAACTGAAATTTGGATATTTTTTCAAAGACAACAATGTATAATAGTCAAATTAAAAAAAATGTATATATAACAGCCAATTTGTATTGGAGATACACGTTTTTTTTTCTTATGGTTTATATTCTTATTATTTCATTCTTTCAAAATTCAGGAATAATTGTATCTATAGTACCCTTATAAGAAAAATTGGTCTACATTACAGTAAAGACTATAATGTGTTTAAGTATTGACTTTCAAAGAAGGGGCGTTACAAAAAGTCAGACTAAGTACAAATGAATATGATAGAGTGGTATAAGAATATACGCAAAATGTATTCAAACATATACGTAGATAGAATTATAAATAGATAGATGCATGGATAGATATACATCTAGGAAGATACTTTGGTAGATAAATAAATGGATAGGCAGACAGATAGATAGACAGACAGATAGATAGATAGACGGATAGATAGATAGATAGATAGATAGATTGATGAAAATAAAGGCAGATGAATAGATAAATACATACATAAACAACCATGAAGTCCTAAAAGTAGAAAAAAGTTCCAAACATCCAAAGAAGTGTAAGGTGCGTTTCCTGTTTTCAATGACTCACAACTTTTTTTATTATGATTTCTTCAAGCCTTGTTTACTAGGAATGCGTTTCTAGACTGAGTAAATAACTTTCCCTAGTCTGACAAATTAAGAAAGCTTATTAGGAAAGTGACAGCGCTTCTCTTTAGACTTTAGACAGATTTACTACGGCACCGACCTATATTTTCCTATCTGCCCCTCTGAACTGGGGTAATTTAACACCATCCCCAATCCCTCTCTAATCCCCTTGCTCAGAACAAGAACAAAAATGCGACCCTAGATCTCCACTCGAAGTTCTAGACTTAAGGGTGCAGCGCTGTCAAACTTTCTCCAAGCGTTTGCCCCTGTGCGAAGTAAAAAAAGTTCAAGATATTTCTCGGAAATTAATCAATTTATAACAAATTATTTCGCGGCGTCTTGTTTTGGCATTCTTGGCCCCTGCATTCAAATTCCGCAGTTTCTTGTTGCGGTGGGAAGAGAGTGTGAGATTTATCAATTTTGAAGAGGTAATTCTCAAATCGGCAGCTGCAGAAGAAGCAGCTGATGTAAATGTTGTAGCAGCAATTTCAGTCAGTAGTTGAGATGATGGTGGTGGCTGTGACAGCTGCATTTGAAATCATTTCTCAACTGTCATTCTGTGAGACTGATGAAATGAGAAGTTTGTAGTTTGTTAAGTCGTTTTTACTGGGTGTTCTTAAAGCCAGGAAGGAAGTTTTCGGCTATTTGTTGCTTGTGTTGTTTGTTGCTTTGTTGTTGATGTCGTTCTTCTTGTAGTACTTTTTGTTCTCCTTTACCTCTTGTTCCTTCTTCTTGTTTTTGTTGTTGTTCTTGTCGTCGTCGTTGTTGTTGTTGTTGTTCTTCTTTCTTCTTCTTTTTCTTCTTCTTCTTCTTCTTTTTCTTCTTTTTTTATAGTCATCTAGCTTGCTGCAGCACAGCGATTGAAAAGTCTTTTTTTAGATTGACGCTAGAGATATGTAGCCTGCTACGATCTACCGATTAACTATGGGAATGTTAATGGATTCGAACCAAGATAGTTAGTAATTTTGCTGTAATGCAAAATTATCGGCCCTACCTAGAACATCGTACTGTTGAACCATTTAGCCTGCTATGGTGTACATACATAATGATGGAAATGTTGATACATTTTAGTTTGACATCCCGACACTGCATGGAACCGAATTCTCTTTCAGACCAAGCGTTTTTAACCCCCCTTACCACACTGCACTGTAGCCCCTGCAAACAAGTGATTTCAATTACGTTGATGAAATCGAACCCAGACAGAGTGATCATCTTTGACGCTACCAACTAGACCCTACTGAAAATCAAGTAGTTTGCTATTGACTAATGATAAAAATGTAGATGGAATCCAAACCAGAGTGGAAGTTCACCCTACATTTCATCTTTCGCGTATCTACCACACTACCGTATAAAACAATGTAGTTTGATATGGTATAGTGATGGAGATGTTGATCGTATCGAACCCAGACTGAAAGTTTTCCAACAAAGCGACGAATCTGACCCTTCTTAGCACTCCGCTCTGTAGAACCATGTAGACTTCTATGGCGTGCAAACATAGAAATAGAACAGTTTCAATCATTGGTGATGGGAATATCGATAATTATATTCTAGTTTGATATCCTGACATGACATGGAATCGAACTCTGCTTCAGATCTCGTACAAAAACTTCTGCTCAAATTAAAACTCAACACTGTGGCGCCATGTAGCTTGCTCTAGCATACAAGGCAACTTACTATGACCCACTACAGACTAGACTTATGGGGAAATCGTTGGTCACATCATCTAGCCTGCCGTGGACTACTGCAGACTAGGCTGATGATGACAATATTGCTACTTTCTGAGCTGGCATTACGACATCGAATGGAATCGAACTTTTCTTCACATCTCACAGCTTATGCTCTACCTGCCACACCACAAAGCAGAGCCATGTAGCCTGCTAAGACCTACTGTAGACTAGGCCTAGGCTCGTGATGGAAACGTTGCTCACACCATCTGTTGACACAAGCATGTCAGGAGCGCATTATGGCGGATTAGATTTCTGTTTTGGTTTCTTACCTGTTCTCAGGTGTCGGGTTGATGCTACTGCTGATGCCTTGCTGCTTCACGGGGCAGGGGCTGATGATGAGGATGTCCGCGATGATGTTTAGGCCTGGTTAATCAAGGTGCGGGGGAGGGATGGCGCTACTACGAGGGTTTTCGAGTTCGGGGTTTGGATTGTAAGAGAGAGAAGGAGATATATATTGTGGATGAGATATAAATGGAAGGAGATCATAGCGGGACGAGAATAATGAAATATCTTTTAGAAAGAGAGAGAGA
>BMAT01009187.1:125529-139596 GCA_019649035.1 Elysia marginata
AGAGAGAGAGAGAGAGAGAGCCAGAGAGTGAGAGGAATAAATTGCAAAGCCACTACTGTATACACCATGTCAATCATTTAACTTGATTGAAGCGGCACCATGTTACCCTACACTATTTTAATGTGCACATAATGAGGTTATTTAAGCGTGTAATTGAAAAAGGACATTTTTTTTAAAAATAGAAATAAATAACCTTTTCCATCGGAAATGGGGCGAAAATTCGTTCTTATCTTTCCGTGCTAGTTCTATAAATCTGCCAGAACTAAATTTGAACTTGAAGAAATGAATGACATGCCAATGTTGATCTCAGATAAGCTTAATTGCTTTTTGGCACCCAGACGCAAAGAGCGCCTGTGTTCCTGGCAAATAAAGGGCTGTGTAATTTGCCAGATAATGCATCTGTTGAGAGATGCCAAAATAAAAAAAGAAAAGATTGACTAGATGTAATTATTTAGAAATTTCATTATAATCTTTTAAAACAACAACAACAACAACTAAACAACTAACCTGGCACCTTTCACTGGGTTGAGTTCGCTGTCTAGACAGGATGAACTGTAGCGTCTGCTTCTTCACACGTCATTTGTGTTTTCTGTCTATCATCTCTCTATGTCACTCTATCAGCCTGGTAATTACGCTGTCTTTCTTAACTTATTACATTTTAATACAGTTAGGTCTACACTTCTCTGCCTATTTGTCTCGCTATTCGCTTACATTCAAGTGTATTTACATTCTTTTTGTAGCTTTACCACCTGTCTAATCATACGGTTATTTCTTTCGTCCTTTCTCTTGATGTCTTCACATTAATCTATGCGTCCTAACCCCATGAACTTCATTACTCTGTGTTTTCTCATGTTTGTCTGTTATCTAACCCGCATATTTAAAAAAAACCACGGATAATATAGAATTTCCAGACTTCTTCCTTTTTATCTTTTTCATTTATCTCTGTCTCTTTTATAATTGTGATTGATATGAAAATTTTATATTTATATTATTATCTTTGCTTTAACCTTATACTCTTTTGACCTGATTCATTTTTCGCCCACCTTTAAGACTAATGTTTTTAAATCTTGACTCAATGACATTATACCGTTATGTGTTTTTTGTATACTTGACTCTCTCGTTTGCTTGATAATTGTGTATGTCTATTTATACAGGCCATCTCTACTCATTCAAACGATGTATAAAAGGATGCTTTAATGCACTATCTTTTCACCTGTCCTTCTATCTTTGCTGTCTCTCAATACATCTTTGTCTATCTCCATCCCTCCACCAGTCTTATAATCTCTAAATCTATGCTGCATGTTATTACAGCAATCTGCACACTGTAAATTGATAACTCTATATATTCTACGTTAAGAATGATGTGTAAAAATTTCATCTTGTCTATCCTTCTTTTTGGACAGCTTTCTCGCTATCTCTGTCTATCACCTTGATGGATCCTATCTGTCTATCTCAACGCCAACGACAGCGATCACACTTTGCTGTCTGTGTATCTGCCAGTCTATTTACCCTCATTGAAGTGTTTTACACGCTGTGCATTTATACATATTTAAATCTCTGTCCACGTAACGGACCTGCCTATTTTAAACTATCTGCCTGCAATTACTGCAAAATCTAAACTGTATTACATATCTGTCACTCTTTTCAAGTGTTTTGAAATCGAGTCTATTTCACCCTTACCCCTGTGGTTTTCTATCACAACTCTGTCTGTCTCTCCACCTATTTTCTAACGAGTCTTTCTATATCAAATTAATGATCTTGTTTGGGTAATTTTTTACCGCAGTAAGTGTATTTCTCTCTCTCTCCCTCTCTCTCTTTTTTCCCCCAGTCTCCTTTTCTCTCTGTGTCTCTTTCTCTCTCATACTTCGCCTTCTTTCTTACGCGACGTGTACGTGTATGTCTTTCTCTGTACGTGGAACGTTTTTTCTCTGTGAAGAAAGAAAATGGACACTAACCAAGTGCAACCAAAGAACAAAGACGATATTTCTTATAATTTTTCTAACGCTTGTATCAAATTATGCAAAAACAATAAATTTATTTCCCGACTCGCATTATCATCTGTATCTCTCCCAAATGTTATTCCTCATTCACTATCACGGATACCCAAACTATAGAAATTATACCTTAGGGTTAAAAAGTTACAAGCTTATCTTTGTCTAATACTGAGTCCAAAAAACTACAAACATGGAACTACTAGGAGTTGTTGGTTAGCGATGCATGTTTGGATATAGTTTGTGTGAATTCGGCGGTGGGGGGGGGGGGGTAGCTATGAACAGTAAAAATATTTTTAAAAGAGTTGTTTGATGGATAGGGGGATGAGGGGAGGTGTGGTGGAAAGCGTCACGGATGAGCGAATCAATGCTACATCCCGAGTTTTCAATAGCACCAGTCTGCACTTAGACTAACGACATGCCGTGGGCAAACATTGAGCATCTTCTCACTATTGATCTAACATCACCAATCCTGTCTGCTCAGAAGTTTCCGCTACGCTACGTCTAGACGCTCGACAAGAAACCTACTTTTAACCTACATGGTGTCTATGGAGGTTCGGTGGTTTTATGAACAGAAAAAAGCTAAACAACCTTCGCCTAGGTATCTGTCGAGACACTCGTACTAACGATATGTTAGAAAACATAAAATATTGTCTATGCTGATTTTTGTTGAAGAAAGGTGAATGGTGAAAAGAAAGGTACGCAGACAGAAGTGCTGGATTTGAAAATATTGCCTAGATAGCGCGCATGGACAAGAGTGAATGCGACGAGATCGCGATGGATAGGGATAAATTGTGATCAATTTAATGGAATCTAACCTCAACCAAGAGACGGGACTTCTATGATGATGATGATGATGATGAAGATGATAATGATGATGATGATTATGATGATGAGAGTCGCTGCGTATACAGTGATTTTTTATCTGGCCACTGGCGACATCACCAGTCATGGTTTGAAATAAACAAAAAAAGTCAATCAGTAATTACGAGGAAAAATTCTGCTCCGCTACAGCTTACAAAAAACTGAACGCCTAAACTGGAATTAAAGGTTTTAATACAAGAAAAAAAAACATAATTACCATTAACAATGTGTTGAAATAATTCCCCTTATAATATTATGAATTCTTGATCCCAAGCACGCCAATCCCTATCAGTCAGTTTTGTTTTGGTGAAAGATCGGTACAAATGTTGCCTATCGGGATTAACACTAAAAGCCTGCATAGTACATATTTTAAAGTTCTACTGACACCCTTCTAAACAAAATATTTCTCGCCCCACATAGACATGCGGATAGGCTTCTATCCAGATTGATAGGAGGCACTATGCTGAAGCCATG
Organism: Elysia marginata; assembly: GCA_019649035.1. Classification (NCBI taxonomy): domain Eukaryota; kingdom Metazoa; phylum Mollusca; class Gastropoda; family Plakobranchidae; genus Elysia; species Elysia marginata. The sequence continues at coordinate 128,859 of BMAT01009187.1, forward strand.
ATTGTCAGAAACCATTGAAGCGAATTCCATTAAGCATTAGATAACTTGAAGTTTTCCGACAAATCAAAGATCGTCCACTTGATTGGCCACTGGCCTGTGAAGACCCAGTCAGGTCGAATCATAGCCGGTAAGAATGTCAGGTGAGAGCACGATAATATTGGTTTTGAGGTTGCCAACTGATACACCTGGTCTCACAAGACATATTATAGAGACTGATAGTGTCACCGGTAAAGGGGTGATTAAATGAGGTGGTCGGGTGAAATATTATTAAGGCAATGTTAAGGTCACTCCTGTTGATGACCCTAGCCAGTTGTATTTTGTTTGCGATCTTTTAAGGAATTGTGTGTATGCGTTTGTTTTCCTCTTTTTAACTTTTGTCTTATGGTTTTAAAGTCATCACATTTTGCTCTGCTATCTAAAGCTTTTTTTACTCATCGCATTTCTAAGGAGGCAGATTGATGCATGTCATAAAGGTGAGCTGATGAATTTCCTGGAACTATAGAAGAATTTTAAAAAGGACAATAAAGTTCCGATAGATTGAAACGAAAAAAAAATACACCGCCAGAAAGAGTTCTAAAGGTTAAGGCAGGAAGGAAAGATTGGAGATATGAAAGATGAAAATATGCAAAAATAATGGGAGAAAGAAATCCGTTGGAAACATAAAGAAGTTAGGATAGCACTTTTGAGGAAGAAAAGTAAAGATATAAAGATAGGTAATTTAAAAAAGGGAAACAAGTAAAACTAAAGATCGTGTGATAGTTAAAATACAAGTTAATCCCGCAAAAACTGAACAAAAAAAAATGAAATCGCAACCCTTGTCTCTCCCAATTAACCCTACCTCCCCCCTCAACTACCGTAGTTATGGGTACAAATTCTACAAAGCTGTAACTAAAGGACTTCTCGTGTCTTAATTTCCTTCGATGGTCATACCTAACCTGGGGATCTGATATACCCCCCTGTAGTTCACACTTGAGATAATGTGTTTTGGTCAATGAGGGCTCTTGAGGGTAACTGACCGAAGCCCGTTAGTCCGTAGCTTATCACAACTTGACGCAAAACCCACTCGAAGTCTCTCTGAAGTGGACAGGCCGAGGCCGCGAAGAATACAGACCCAACGCCCAGATCAATGTACACCTAACAATCCTTAAGTTCTTTACAGGAATTCGGTTGAACATGGTTGATAACTTAAAATCGTATAGGGTCTTACTCTTCTTTAGCGTAGGTGTTTTTGCAAGCTCACAAAGTAGTAAATGGTAAATTTCGCTTACAATGGTCTGTTAGTTCCCATATAGGTAGGTAATTTCTCAGAAACTGTCAATTCAATGGCTCCTTATTTACTAGTAGTGGTATTTCATCTCTACCACATTTCACAAACTTAAGCATTATGTGTAAATGGACAAAACTTATAACTATTATGATATCTAGACACATAAATGTAAGAAAAATATGAACACTAGTTATTGAACAGAAGGTATAGGTTCAGAGCAAAAAACAACTTCGTTCTTAAGACAGAAATAACTATCTTAAAAGGAAAGGGCGTTTTTAATCCACTTTAAAAAACTCTAGGGTTTTAAATGGATTCGTAAGTAACCAAATTATCTTGCGAACTCACAGGCGAGCAGTAGTTAAATTGCATCATTCTAGCATATTGACAAGGTCGTTCACTGCTTATGGTTGGGTACTCATTTAATAACTGAGTGCTGTAAGAAATGTGTGCAAAAAGCCTTTATGAAGGACTAAACTTCTATCTGCTGAAACAGGGCTTGAACTCAAGATCTTCAAGAGCCGAGTGTCCACCATAGGACCACGACGTCATGCATTGTTCCAGGTTTACATAAAACATTGTCAGGTCATGATTGTGGCCTACTTTTTGCGGTAGTTTCGATCAGGCGCCGTATTAGTCCAGGGGCTTATCTCAACTCGAGGTTTTTTTGAAGTGGATTGAACGTCTTTGACTCTAGCGTTTGAGTGAGTGTACAATTTATCAGAGTTCGGATCTGTTGAGGTGCGCCACCGAAATTACATTGTCCGGCTCATCCTCTTAACAATGGTTTGAGTCCTGCTTTGTCTTCAGACCATAATAGTTTTAAAAAAAGATTATATTGATATAAAAAATCTTTCTACATTTTACCAATCATTATAGATTTTTGTAACGCTGGGGCCAACAAAAAAACTTATCAACAGGGCCGATTAAAAAAGTTTTCTGTTAGTACTAAATAAAAAAACAGACGTTAAATTTTTATGGAATGAGATAGAAACGAGTGTTACTGAACTTTTCTTCGAACAATCCCGATGTATTCTAATCTTTCAAGCTAAGACATTCGATTCCCGCTTCAACTTCTGTTTGAAACTGTTAAAATACTCTTTATGGCGAAATTAGAATGGGATAACTCGCTGATCGGTTTATAGTTTTGCATTAAAGTTTAGCTGAAATTTATAATTTCAAATGCCAAATCCTTTATAAAGTTATAAAAGTGTATCGAAAAAAAGACCCTATGTAAAGATACACTTAAGTCATTTTAGGTGTTGACTTTCAAACAAAGGCCGCTACACTTAGTTTACCTCTTATCTCATTGCTTGTCAATTTTTTTGTAGAGCTTTAGAGCTGTAAACATGGGCCATTAGGTGGGTAGCCTAAAAATGCTGAGGGTTCAAAGAGAAACGACTAGGTAAGTCACAACTGACAAACATTTGATCTTGAAAATTTCTCATCGATTAAATTCGAAATGCAGGTTTCTATTGAATAGACTCTAGGTTGAAACCGTGGAACCTGCAGCTTCTATTTATGTTCATACACCTCCGATTTCTCATGGATTCAACTCGACGTACAGGTTTTAAATTAAAAGGTTCTACATTAAAGACACTAAAACCATATGACCTACAGGTTCTGTCTATGATTAAAAAAATCTGGGTTTCTCTCCAAACCATTTCTAAACTTATCTTCCTGGTTGAGAAGAAGCGAATAGCTCATATTATGATACGCGAGAAAAAATAAGAAGATGTAAGAAAGCCTGCACCCAAAAGCATGGGTATAATGCAACACAAATATTGAAAAAATATTTTTTTTAATAGTGTATTACATTTTGCACTGTGGGTTGACTTTTTCTGAAACTAAGAGCTTGAAAAGATTTTTTCTTTTCAAATTTTAGATAAAGTAAAATAAGTAAAGCTATACAAAAATCTCCTATGCTCGTAAGTCTTAAGAACACAGGCTGAAAAGACAACAAGATACTTACTAATAATAACACAATCGAATTAGTCAAAAGAGAATAACGTAACCCCCTTGTTCGAACAGAAATTCAACAGACCAAGTGCCCGACACATTCGAAAAGGCTACTCAATAAACACAACCATATTGGCCACACGTACAACACAATCACAATGACCTCTCGTATAACACAATCAAAATAATCATTTGTATAACGAAATCGTACTGATCACTGTTTTTAACACCCTCATACTGACCACTGGTATAAAAATCATACTGATCATTCGTATGTTAAGTATATTGAGCATTCCTATAGCACAATCATACTACCACCTTTACTCAACACACTGGCACTGACCTCTCGGATTTAACACAATCATACTGACCACTCTTACCCAACACACTGACACTGAACGCTCGGATTTAACACAATCATACTGATCACTCTTACTAACACACTGACACTGACCTCTCGGATTTAACACAATCATACTGATCACTCTTACTAACACACTGGCACTGACCTCTCAGATTTAACACAATCATACTGACCACTCTTACTCAACACACTGGCACTGACCTCTCGGATTTAACACAATCATACTGACCACTCTTACTCAACACACTGACACTGACCTCTCGTACATAAAAAAAAAATCATCCTGCCACTCGTATTTAACCCACCTATACTAACTTCTCGTATGTAACACATTCATAGTTGTTAACGGTGTCTAGCTTCTGTCTGGGCAGTCCAGATGTCCGACACGGCACATTGACCACCCCCAGATAAGCGATGGAATGCCTGGGTAAGAACTGAAGAGTCTTCAGTTGATTGGTCAAGAGTGGACAATCCTTGGTTAGGTCAATAGTGAGGGTGTTTATTGGGTGCTTTATGTCAGTGTTTGCATAGTGAGAAAAACACTTCATAGATAGTAGTGGGGAACAGGAATGGAAAGAAAGACAGACAAGACCTAAAGACATACGTCTTGAAAAGTAGGAAGAAACATGTGGTTTATATAGAGGTAGGAAGAAAGAGACAGATATATTTGGAGAGAGATGGGAAAGACAGATAAATCAATATAATGGACAGAGCAGTTTAAAATGAGACCATTAGAAAAGATAGAAAATGATAGAAATAAGCACAAAAAAAGAGAAACATGCATACATACATACATGTACATATTTACGGAGAAACAGACATACAGACAGAGGAAGAAAAGAAAGCTGAGGCAGAATGGCAAGGTGACAAATGAAAGTAATAAAAGTAGAAAACAATGAAAACATAGTTTATAGACCTCTAAGTTGGTGATAGACAAGAAATAGAAGAGAAAGAAATAAATGACTTTTCCGGCATAAAAAAGAAAACAACCGGTTACAATAGCGAAAGAAAAATCGAAAGATAAACTGCTAGAAAGAGACTTTTTACGGAAAGGTAGAGGAGCGGTACAAGTAAAGAATTTAGGGGGTTTTAGAGACCCGTAGTTGTACTAAAGCCATGCATATTTTGACAAGGCTATTTGATAACCAATCCTTAAGGATCACACATTGTGCGGTCTCAACACAGGCTGGACATTATTGCAGTTAGTGATGCATGGAGAAGGAAGTATCAAAGGTTTAATCTTGTTTCTTATTGAAGTGCACTTGGGTTACTCTAGTGTGTTCTTAGGGACACTAAGACGCAACGCAACAATCATCCTTCTCTCGCGCTACTGTAGATTCCATTTTAATTTAATGGGCGTGAAGCCGAGACACTGACACTGTCCTAGGAGAGATTGCTCAACCGAATCTGATGGTATTGAGGCTGTACACCTAACAAAAATATTGCGTTTCGCTATCAATATATCGGACGCTCCAGGAAGTGAAAGTATAACTTTTTATGCAATTTATCTATGTGGCTCTACGTAAATTGGGATGACATAGATTCATTGCATAAAATGAGCATCCGTCATTTTGGTAGCAAAACGCAATATTTTGGTAATGTGCACAACCTCAATACACGTTTGCTTAGGGCAGTCCTCAACGTAAAGTGGCATCAACATGTGTGCAACAGTGAGCTCGTCAACAACATGAGCTAGGTTGTGGACCTAGTGGCTGCTACGAGCAGGTAACTTACTGGGCATTGACTGCGACACCAGGTACCGACCTGCTGGTCATCTTCTCCTCTGGATGCCAACACAAGGGACGAGAACGATAGGGAGGAGAAAGAGTAATTCCACCGATGTTTTCAAGAAAAATGCCAGTTCTGAGAATGACGGGAAGCTGGTCTTATGTAGGGTGGACGGAGATGTCTGGAAGATCCATGTCGTAACCCGACTGATGTCGTTCTAGTAATATAGCGTGCTGCTAAAAAACTGTTGTGTAAATTGAATACTTGTTCATCCTGCCATTTAAAGACAATAAAAAGCATTTCAAACATTGATTTTGTGAAAAGGAAAAATACCGTGGCAGATTATAAAGGGTTGGCGAAATATTTTTCAGCAGTAAAAACCTAAATGTTAAAGTTCTTCTCTCTTAAATACATGTATTCCTATCAAAATCTTCCAAAAAAATGTCCCCCTCCCCCCTTAAACAATAAGGAAAACTGGCGTATCGGTCGAAACAGCCACCTTCAGAATAAAAAGGCTTAGAAATCTAACTTCAGAACTGCAAATTTTTAAGGTAAAGAATTTTTTTTCACTCTGAAATATCCATTTAATTCGATTCGCAAATAGATATATTTCATTTAAAGCGGCCGGCTTTTTTGACTGATTGGAAAAAAAAAAGTTTAGGTTAGTTTTCGAAAAGCAAGATTATTTTTTTTCATTTCTGGCTAAAACTTTCTTTCTCGACTTTTATCTGCCTTCCTTCTATGTTTACCTCTTGGGACACACCCATGGCGCCTGACGTCACATGGGGAACGGAAACAGATTGAAAATGATCGTATAAACATAGAGTTATGGCCTTTGCCTCTTTAAACGGTGCCAGTGACTCAAACTATTGGGTACCGTAAAACACAACTCAAAAGGTGCCCATGGAAGGAAAGAAGCACTGAAATAAATCTTCACGTTTTATTACTTCAATAGCAACGCGCCATATTGTCTGTATTTGCTCCTTCCTGATAAAATTATATCAAGATATTTGCTAATCTTGTAAAAAAATGCAGTGAGAATTTAGTTTGCACGAAAATGTCTTTAGCAAGAACAGGACAGCAAAGTCCCTGTTTGAATCGTAAAAAGCTAGAATGAAATCTACGACTCATTCCTTATAGCTGTATTAAATCTCTTTTGAAAAAAAATTCAACTTAACCTCCTCTCTCTCTCTCTCTCTCTCACTCACTCTCTCTCTCTCTCTCTCTCTCTCTCTCTCTCTTTCTCTCTCTCCCCTCCCCTTCTTTCTCCCTCTCCGCGCCTTATCAAAATTATACACCCCGACGAGCATAAAGTATAAAAAAGCTCTATAAAACTACGGTTTTCTCGCCAATTCAAACATTATAAAACTCTTCAGCAACCCTACCTGTCGCACGATGCAGAAACGAGTGCACCAATCATCCCACATGATCGCGCTGCGGAAAACGCAAATCGTCATATTTACGAGTTTTCCAAGAGGCTTAAAAAAAGTCTCGAGCTTTATTGAAGGTTCATGGGCGGGAGAGCAGTCCTTTAAGGCAATCTGTCTCCCGCAATTCGTAATCTCTCAATCAGCAATAAAACTGTATACAACTCCGTTATCGGCAGCTGAGCGCGGTCGGGGCTTCTTAAGAATGCCATTTCGTTTTGTTGACGTGGAGGTCATAAAGGGGACAGCTAAAACAAAAGCGATTGAAAAATTCCAATTTCGAACAACCAAGAAAGAGCAAAAAGGTAGGGTGTGTGTGTGTGGGGGGGGGGGAGGAGAATCAGGACACGTTATGAGAATAACCATGGCTCAAAGATGATGTTACTACTTTGCTTTTCAAGACAGAAAAATGACATAATCTCGCTTCGAGTGTAATCTTGACCTAGATCTAAGTGTCTCTGGCATTTTTTACCTCTTTATTTGTGCTAAAACCTAAAGACATTTTACTTATACTAAGTGTCTTGTAAATCTTTCTTAAAAATCTTGTAAATCTTTACTTAATCAATTCAAAACATTTTTAAAACATAGCTTAGGTCACATCAATTGTCAAATTCTTGCTTCTATATAGTCTATAGCCAAAATGACTAAAGTAGAATCGGGTTGTTTTAGCAATACTGATAAATGTAATTAACTCTGACCTGCTAACTGTAAGGTACCGCTGTTCTTTTAAAGTCACATTATTTGATTGGCCATTGTACTGAAGGAACTAAAGCCCATCGCAGTTAAACATTTAATTCCATAACTATTACATTTTTTGGGTTACCACTGTGCACTGTCTTTGTCTTCACATTTTCCCTCTCAAAAGTTTATCTAACTTTCTTTATCCTTTCTTTCTTTTTTCTTCTTATTTCTCTTTACATTCGCAGGTCGACTAAGATTAGTTATTAGGAAAAACTCATTTATGAAAAATACAAAATTATACCCTGACACAGTCCAAATCAGACAGACATTTAGGAAAAGGCCTTTGTCATAAATATTTCCTCTTCTTTTCTGTGTTTTCAATCATAAGAAATTCTTATATTTTTTCCCAATAACTAATGGTTGTATTCGTTTCTATCAACATTGTTAAATCTGAAAAATACGTCACACTATTCACCATTTTGCAACGAGGAAACTTTTATCAAGTGCAGTCAATATGGAAGATCGATAATTATGTCATAATGTAAGATGTTCCTAGTTTTACTGGTGGTTGAGCTAATTGCACGTTGGGTTACCATTCCGTAGGTCCAGCTCTTACTAGTTCCAACCCCCAGCCCCGGTAAAATATTGTTTCGCCTTCCCTCTCTATTGCCCCCACAGCACTAGATTTTAGAGTAGATGTCACTTTGATACGGTGGAGGTAGTGTAGTAAAACGTTATATTTTTTACGTAAATTAAGTTTGGCTTGTATAAGTTACTACCAACCTGGCAGCTTGTACTAAAAGTTACGATAAATTTCTGGTTTGAATTTTGTGATCATGGCATCAACTGTCTCTTCTTTTATTTTTTATCATCTATAATCATTGGCATTAAAGCCTGCGGTATAAAAAACTAATACATTACAGGTAGGTATGAAAGCAATGGTAGGACTATCAGTAAAGTCAGAGAAGGTCTTTTGCGGCTGATCCAAGTTTCAAATTAATTATTTTAACGTATAAACGTATCCACCAACTTGTTCAGTATTGAAAAGGGTACGAATATTATCCCCTTATTAAACAGATCATATAATATTCAATAGGTATGTAAACATAGCAAGATTATCAAATGTATGCAAAACTGCAATATATACTGTTTTTCTTTAAACTCCAAGACTCTTCAATATCCTGATTTTTAAACACTTACAAGTATATGGGCCCTTGAGATTTTACAGTAGAAGAACTTTATAACGCACAGATTTGTTCATGTTTAAAGAACACCATTTTAGGTCCAAACATCTTTGCGAGTGATGCGGACCGGGCGTTTCCCCCACCACTCAGTCAAGCTCGAGAAGACAAAAGATTAGGTTATCTCCGATCAGGGGGACACCACTCTCTCTCTGAGTGCCCAATGGCCTGGTTTGAACCTTCACCCTTGACCCCTGATTGACCCGAAGATGGCCACTCACCGATTCTTGAAGAGAATGTGCGCGAATACAACCACGACATAGATGATGGTCAGTTGAGATAGGGGAGAATCCAAGATTCGTTGACTTTTTTTTTAGAATACAGAGAGGTTTCCACATAAGTTATACTAGATAGATCTATAACGTATGACGAAGTCTAGGCCGGCGCAATTCAGGCCCAACACTTCATCGTGAAAACATCTTAGAAGAGATTTAATTCAGATTTTGGCTTGTCTTGGTCTGGCTTTGCTTGTCGATCATTTCAGCCCAGTTCTAGGGACAATAAAACCGAAGCCAGTGTACAAAACGAACCGAACAGCGAGAAGTAAACAAAGTAAAACATGATTACTCTACTAATCTATCTCCTTTAGTTGTTTTGGTCTTCATAATTAAGCCGATTTCACATGCCGCGTATCTTCTAAAGAAGACCCTAGATCGTGTCTCGACCAGAGACTTTGGGAAAGATTATGTCCTAGTATACCACCTACTTTCTTTTACATGGGAATACACCATGTACAAGCGATACGGATCATGGGTCAGTGAGTGAGCCGGCCTTTTTAAAATTTTGTTTAAAAAAAAAACAGAAAAAAAAGATTTTTCTGACATCTACTTTCGCTTGAGTGCTGGGTCTGCATTAAGTTGGATTAAAATTTAAGGCTCTATCACAAAAAACACGTATCGAGTGCTAAAGAATCTGGACCGGCGACTTTGAAAAATTATGTCCTTTTAAATCACATGCTATAAACTCTTTCATATGATGCGTTAGCAGGCTACCATGCGTTCGGCTGTCTCCCGTCAGTGCAGACTCGCTGCTAATATTTCCACTTTCTTCTTCGTACCGGCTCTGTGGCCTAGCGATAAGAGATCGGGAGGTGCGTGGTTCGATGCCCAGCCGAGTCAAACCGAGGACTTTAAAATTGGTATTACCTGTAGTAGCTGATCCGCCTAGTGTCTGGCATTATGGATTTAGTGCTAAGTTTGGTCGGCCCGGTGTCAGGATAAATGTGACTGTGTGTGTTGTATGCAAATGCTCCTTACATCACAGTGTGGCAACACGCTTTCAATTGTCTCAAGCGCTGTCTCTGATATAACCTTGCAGTTGAAAAGAGACGTTAAAATTCAAACAACCTAACCCAATCTTCTTCTTCTTCCTCCTCCTCTTCTTCTTTCCAATTCTAAATAACTCAGTCTCTTTAACCTTATGGCTTTAACCAACAATCTTGACTACAGGAACTCTGATGGTTCAACGAACCATTTTTGATTCCAATGCTTCATTACAAGACGAAACTGTTAATGTAAAACGTGATGGGCCTTAACATGGCTGTCAAATTTGTTTTAAAAATCCCTAACATTTTTCATTAAGCCCTGCCTGCTGCCTCTCCCGTGTTCAAATGAAATGCACTATAATTGTGACCTCTAAACTTCTCTCTCTCTCTCTCTCTCTCTCTCTCTCTCTCTCTCTCTCTCTCTCTCTTCAACTCCCTATCTACACGAAACTACATGAGGTTTCAAAAGTATTGCAACTACCTTCAGTTTCTCCTTTGATTAAATGAATAGTTTCGTGAGAAAACGCCTCATAAGCCTTTTCCGAAAACATCAGAATATGGCCAAACAACTTTTGGTTTGTTATTTTTTGTATTTATATTTTCATCTCGGAGCTTTAGCTAATACACCTGCTTCATGCTCATTTGAAAGACAATGGCCTTTCTAACGGAAAGGTAAAATATACATTATTATGTTGTTTTCACGCGCGCAAACATTTAAATATAAAAAATAAATGTAATTTGTTTCGTCATAAATCTCTTCATTTTCAGCCAAGTATCATGTAAAGAAGGAACACGAAAACTGAGAGAAGA
>BMAT01009188.1:0-17371 GCA_019649035.1 Elysia marginata
GAAACAGAGAAACCTCAGGAGGAAAGAGTCCAGGAAATTGCTTCCGGAGTTATGCCTCAAATTGGGACTCATGGAGACACTGATTATGTCGATTTGTCTGTCCCAGGAAAGTTCGGTAAGTGGTCTGTTTTTAACAGTGTGCAAATAAAGATGCCTATGCGAAACTTAAAGTTTTTTTCCTAAAGAAAACATATGAGTTATTATGGAAATAAGTTTATATAATTGGAAAAAAAAACCAGAGAAAAAATGCCTTTTTAACTACTTTTTGTGCTTTGTGTCACAAATGTGAACAACATTAAAGTATATGAAAACTAATGACATCCAAGTTTTCTGAGCCTGTAGCGATGGTCAAAAAAGTGTTCGCATGTCACAAGCAGGATTTTGCCATCCGTCATAGAGAGCCCAACCTCTGACTGTATTTGATTTAAATGGTGGGGTATCACTTCTTTTCCTTTGTGTGGATCGGCCCTTTTGATGATTTACCGTTGTTTATAAAAAGCATCCAAATTTTTTTTTAACCAGAGGAGAAAATGCTGCTTTCATGATGGATCTCTACAAGTTTGATAATTTAAACTTACACCTTTGATAACATGGTCAAGTTTAGAGTTATTCTTTATAATTGTTTTTTTTTATCTTAGTTTTTTTTTTTTTGTAACTTGTTGAGACCTTATGTGTGTACACAACGGAAGAATGGAAATAAAACATCTTTTGACACGAAACTACTTGTTTCCTTGTTTGTCTTCTTTCTAATACAAGTGACCCAATAAAGTTAACAAAGTTAAAAGTAAACACAAACAAGAAAATACAAAAGCGAACAGCCCTGGGATTTGATGTACATTACAGCCCACTTATATCGACATTATGACATATCAACATGTCTTGCATCGACGGAAATTTTCCATCAAAAGTCTCACTAAACAATTTGTCTTACATCGACTTTTCTTAGCCTTTTTTCCCTTATTTACATGCTGATTACTAAATTGATTAAAATAGACATTAAAAACAAACAGTAAAGAAAGACCAAACAAGTTATGGTTTTATTAAAAGTAATTTCTTTAATAAAAAAGAAACGCTAACAACACAGCAAAACAAATATTTGCAAGGCCAATTCCTATGAAAAACAAACAAGGGAACTAATTAGTTTTTATCAATGGTAGCATTATCGTTCACCTGCTCTTATGTTTCATTTACCTTATAAACATTATATCAACCTCTAAAGCTTGTCGATATAAGGGGATCTCACTGTGTTTTTCCCCCTAACCATACACTCACACAAGTAAAAAAAAAAGGACAGAACAGAAAACACAAATGTACATGGAACCAAAAAAAGTGTATGAAGATTTTCTTTTTAAATTATGATAAAATCAGCCAAACCTACTATTCTAACAGCCTGTCATGCAGGAATAATTAGACAATTTATCTCTATTAAAAAGGTTTCGAAAACATCCAATACATAACTCAATACAAGTCCGAAAATTCACACACACGATCAGAAAAATATATGTTTACAAGCCAATGGTTAAAAAAAGAAAGAAAATGTAAAGTAAAATTTTCAGGCAGTCCGAATATGTTAAAATATATAGAGTTTAGTTTTGAGCCTAGTCAGTTCATAGTAATCCACTCTGAAAATTCAGCAAATGAAAAAAAATGCCTAGGAGACACAAAGTCAAGACATTAAAACTTTATGGCTTTTTTAAAGTATGGAAAATAAATATTGCTTTGCGTTTTTAAACTGTAATCTAATATACTGTCAATGAAGAAATAGACTAAGTCTTCCTTACAAATTCTGTAGCGGTAATCATGAAATTGACTCTCTTGAAACAGAGAAACCAGTGCAACTTCCCCAACCAACTGAAGATACATCTGAGGAGTTCACTATCTTAACCTCCCCAGAGGAAGAAGAAGATATCACTGCTGTTGACATCGACATTGATATCAAACAAGGTGAAATCGCTCGTCAACCTTAAATTTCCCTATTTTATTTTGTTATTTTTTTGTATGGTAGCTAAAGACTTCATCCTTATATTTGTCTAAACTGTAAATGCATTTTCCCCCCTTTCTCTATTTTCACGAGTCATAACTCTGCCATCTTCAAATGGCTCTAACTTCCCACAAAGGATCATAGGACTTTTCTGTTTGTTGATTTTGAAAGTAAAGAAAATAACCTTGTCTGTAATACCAATATCTGACTATCTTCCAATTTCAATTCAAGACTCAACTTGACAGGCTGCATGTCATAATCTTTCTAGCTTTTACAACTTTTAACTTAGACTGATAGTTATGTAGACTCTAACAAATGAATTTGCTTTTTTTCTCCAGACGAGCCAAGAGCTACAGAAGATGTGGAGTTTAGCCTCAGTGAGCAGGAAGCTCCCCGTTTCACACAGACTCTCCAGAGGGAGATGGTGGTGTACGAAGGCCACAGCATTGACCTGGTTTGCGTCGTGGTGGGCAAACCTGTCCCCACTGTCACCTGGTACAAGGTAAGATGAACCGATAACGCGCTTCCATAACTTATTATTGTTTCTAAAATTATTGCATTTATGAAACATACTGAAAAATTTATAGTTTTTTTTATTTATTTGCTGTCAATATCTAAATGTTCGTATTATTCTAGATTCAATGGTTGCCTTTGATGCAATTTGGAACTTCATGTTTAGGCTAAGCAAAGACCACTGCCCTGGAAATTCTTTTTTAAGAAGCATAGTGGTGGCATAATATAAACTATGTTTCTTTGAGTGTCAAGGCGATTTGGGAGGGGGGGGGGTGTCCAAAGCTAGTTTAAGTTGAGGGTATGAATCATACCACAGGCAGTTTTGTTTTGGCCAATTTTCATTTAAGCCTACTTTATTTCACTGAGGAACACTTTAGAAGAGTTGAGTAGGAAAATAATTATATTCTCATGGAAAGATGCCATTGATTTCTTTAAGTATTGATTCACATCAAAGTGGACATTATTTTTGCGTTAAATTTAAGCCCCATTTATGTATAAAAAGATAAAATGCTTCTTTGAAAAGAATTTCAAAAACAAGTTTTGAGGTTGTGAGTTTTAAATGTGTACAATTGTGTAGAGCCTTTAACGTCTTATTTGTTAAAATTTCCACTAATAAAATTAAAAACTAATGAATTCGATGGGACATTAAATGTTAGCATCCTTGTTTACATTTTTTGATCCAATCAATTACTATTACGGTGTTAAATCAGGGATAAAGATTTTGAGGATTCAAATTAAAAAAAAAACCAGATTATTATGTACTGGATACATTTATATAAGTATGTGAGAGGGAATATTATCAACACTGGGACATTGCTGTTTTGTTAGCCCTTAATCAAGTCCAAGGAGCATGCTGCACTACAGTTACCCTTTGTAATCAGATCAGAATTACAAGGCTCTTGAGTATAAAATGCAAACTTGAAAAAGAGGTAGAAATGTTCTGAACTTTATACAGTGCAGTCCAGTCTAATTAAGTCAGAGTGCTTGGGAACAGATAATTCTGTTCCAAATTTCAGAACTTAGAGTTAACTCTTAGAAGGCCAACCATTTTGGACAATTTGGTAGAAATTCTATGACTTTTTCTCAAATTTGTATTTATTTTGTGTAATAATGAGCATTCTTTATGATAAAGTGTAACCATTTTTTTCCAGTAAAAAACCAAACTTCATAATAAAAATGTAAAAATATACAGAGAAAAGAGCTTTTAAGCAAATGTATTGTTATCAGAAAATAATTTCGATTTTCCCATAGTTGGCCTTCTGAGGGTGAAAGGATATTTGACAAAGAAAAAACTGCCAGTTAAGATCCTAAAACAGATTTGAGTTAACCATACATTTGAGTTATAAGAATTCAAGATAAATCGACTCCGCTTTCTACTTCAGATAAAGACTCCTAATGTATATTTTTAGGAAGACCTTTGATTTTTAGCATAATTATCTTGGAAAAAGAAAACCTCTTAAAATTAGGAAGTAAAAATGACTTGACTGGAATTTAAATTTTCCCCTGCTCTTGGTACAATTATCTGAGACCTCATACAATTTACTAACTTCTGTGTTCTCAGGAAGAGGAAGACATCACGACCAGTGAGCGCTATGTCTCCACCTATGAGAATGGCCAGTGTAAGCTGACCATCAACAATATAACGGTGGAGGAGGAGGCAGAGTTCATCTGTAAAGCAGTCAATGAAGCTGGTTCAGTGACCACCTTCGTGGACATTTTCGTAGAAAGTAAGACAATTTCTCCTTCTTCATTTTTGTTTCTTTTTTTTTTTTTCAAGTTATATGATGCAATGGGGCTGACTTAAATCTCAGTAGGGTGACTTGATGGTTGATAAAAGTATCAATCCCTTTGGCTTCCTTCTTGCTTACATTCTGGGGCGGATTGCTCGTTTCTTGAGTGGCGCAAGAGGTAAAAACTATACAGCTTAAGTGAATGCTCATAGAGAACTTTGTTTGGTATCTAATCTACGTCAATAAAAGTAATTCGGGATAAATATAGGTCAGCCTCATTGGGGATGCTCTAGAACTGTGTAAAAAAGTTTATGTCCGAAACAATCAAATGTTCAACATGTCTACCTTGGAAAGCTTGTAGAAGCTATTTCACTTAGATTGTCCACGGAAGAGTTGTTTTAAACAGGTTTTATTGCAGAAACTGGCTTCTTATGAATCAGTCGATAAAAAATGTATGACCCTTACTCACATGACCTCTTCCCTACCTCCCACTTTGGTTATAAAGACAGTAGGTAGTTTGTTGTAACATACAACTTATAGAGAATGAGATTAGAGCACAAATTATCGTTCTTGTTTGCAAACTTCCTCTTTGAAGTCAATCAGTAGGAGGCAAGAACAATGGTTTTGTGGTCTATTCTCATTCCCAATTGTATATAACTAAAGTATTTTGATTTTTAACTAGACATTTTATTTTAAATTATTTTTTTTTCTTATAGTTAAGTTTTTGATATTTAAAGCCTAAATCTTTTCAAAATATCAGAAGCAGTCTAGGCATGTTTTGCAAAACATTTCAACTCTGGTTAAAATCTATTTTGACATTTAAATAAAAAATATTTGGTAATGTTCTATTTCCAAGTGTTTTCTATATATCTTTTCATCTTGCTCTTCTTCTCCCTCTCTATCTCTCTCCTGAACGTTTTTTTTAATTCTTGCAGTTAACTGTGTGCGTATTATCTTTTTCACAATGTGTATTTTCTCACTCACACAAAATGTAAAGCCTGCTATCCAAACAATGGCAGAAATGACAGACAAAAGTAAATGAAATGCTCCAATTTAAAAGACTTTATATTGCCAAGATCTCTCAGAAATTGTAATATGTACTTTAATAATATATTGTAAGGAATCACCATGACTATTGATAGAAGAAAATAATAATAATGAGAACTCTGTTGGTTACATGAAAATGAGGATAAGTAGCATAGGTAGCTCATGTGAAGCATCAATTTTAATGATAGTGATTTCACACAATCATAGCCCCTTTAATTGACACTAGGAGCTTGCTTTGAATTAAAAATATATAAAAAAAACGAACAATAAACTCACAACCTTGAAAAAATTATACAAAACATGGCATGCCTCTTGTAACTCAATTTTTCGAATTTAATACATAATACTAATTTTTCTCTCTCACTTACTTCTGATGCTGTGTAACCATTATTTTTCCAGGAAAGGTCGACAGAAATGTACATACAATGTGCTTTTTTATAAAGATTTTTAATCTAGCAGGATTTTCATTTCTTCCATCTACGTACTAGTAGCAGTGTCAATGGAAGCCATTGTATCACTGCAACATTTCCAGAAGAAAGATTAAGTGTACTGTAATGTGTTTGTTTGCCATTTGTTGGGAAACAAGAATAGTCATCAACTGTAAAATTAGGTTTCCTAAGGTCTGAACTCATATCTGTGTAAATATTTTCTGTCCCTAGACAAAAGATTTTGAAAAGAGCAGATTCCTTAAAATGCTGTTGTAGAAACCTTATAAATTTTATACTAATGGATTATATGACATGAAAAGAAAACTAAGGTAGAAAGACAATTTACATTTATAAAAGAAAAAAATTATTGCAGTTGGTAAGCAGGTAGGAGGTAATTCTGTAAGTAATATAATACAGAAATTAAAAACCTGAAAATAAAATCAACTTTTATCAACTCAAATGAGTTGTTTTGATTTTTTTTTTTAATTAAAAAAACAAACAAAAGTTTTCATATCACAGAGTTAAGTTTCCTTAAATTTTTATACTATATTAAATTCTTCAACATAATTAACAATCAGTGCTGAAATTATGGAGATTAAAAATGCCTTGTTTATGATATTAGAATTCCATCTATAACATGAGGCCCTCTCAAATAAGTGTGCATTTTTTAAATTTTCATTTTTTAAATTATAATTGGCTTTGTCCACTTTTTCCAATTTCATTATTTTATAAACCATGCTAGTTCAAAAGCTAATTCTGTTTTCCCCTTTTTTCTTTATTTGTCCACCCACTTGTCCGTCCTTTGCCCGGCGGTTTTTTGCATGTGACCAGAGAATGGGAGCTCCTCAAGGATGCTAGTTCGAGAAGAGTTCTATCGCATGGATATTGAGCTAGAGATACATTGGCGCCGCCGGAAACCTCTCGAAACTACTTCGCCTCGAGACAATCATGTTGTGTGCCCGGCAATGCCTGAAACACACAGCACTTCTGGTGGCAAAGAGGGAGAATTAGGAAATGTTTGTTCGGAAATAGAAACTAATGCTGGGCCTTTTATTGGTGAAACTTTAACTGCATTGGATAACTGTAACTCCAAAGACGAAAAGTCAGAAAGCAAAGTATGTACAGAACACGTTGAAACTTCAGAAAGACATGACTCAGAATTTGCAGGGGAGGTAGATATGCTTGACAATAATGTGATTTCTGGTGCTTTCAAGTTACAAAGAGCCAAGCAATAGGCCTAAAGCAAGCCAAAAATTGTTACTATGGGGACCATATCTTTTGTTGCAAATGTTTTTTTTTCCTGTTTTTCTGACCTTTCGAAATGATGATGTTATCAGGTCAGATTGGCTCATCAAAGTGCTGTGTGTTTTAGTAATTGATTTTATCCCCCTTTTTTGCAAGGTGTGAACTCTTAAATCTGTGCATGTGAAAAGACTTTTCTATTATATTACTATATCAGATACATAAATGAATGCTTTTGTTTTGAAAAAGATTTTGAACTATTTCTATGCTTCACCAGTATTGGAACTTGTTTCACTTTGACATTTGATTGCTCTGAATGGCTGCTTTTGTGAACACTTGTGTGCTCATGGCTTTGATTTCTTATAGTACCAATATATCTAGATATACAGACAGATTGTAAACAAAACATACAAAAAAGAAATGAATTGGTCACTCTGTTTTTACCAAAAAAGTGTGTTTAAAACCATTTGATGGGATATATATATATATTATATTTATGTTTTAAATTCATTGCTCATGATTTTTTTTTTCTGTTTTTTTTGCAAAACGAAAAGAAATAGTCAATGCTTAAACACCATGTCATCCATGCCTTTGCATTTTTTCTCTCACTCATTTTTTTTCGCTTCACCCCCCGACAGCAGCAAAACTTCATTCTCATGGCCGAGCGGCAGAACCCTCCATCATGTCATCCTCCTCACTAGTATCGCAACAACCGGTGCGGACCGTCCTAGACAATCTGCGGCGCTCTCCTTGTGTGTTACCTTTTAAAATGCCAGAGAAAAACATACATGTGTCTCGTAAGCAGCCTGTTCAGAGCAGTCATGGGTTGTTCTGTACTTCTGTTGATTATTTGACCAAGCATACCTTTTTGGCAGGGATTAATGGGAGTGAAACTTGTGTACAATATGTAAAACGATCAGAGACTGAGGACGTAGACCTTCAAGTGTTTTTGTTTTTGATGCTGGCTATGTCTCTGGCCGTAATCCAGCTTCTGTGCTGGGTTTTGGACTTGAGCTTAAGTCTTGTATCTTTTCTTATCCTACTCTAAATTGCAACTTACAGTTACAGTCGAGGTAATTTAGGATGCTCAGTAGTTGAATTTAGGGAATACTAAAACCAGCTTAACTAATTGAGACAGGCAGCAGTTATGACAAAGGGTTTTCACACCCATCACTTAGTTTTCATAAATAGATGAGAATGGGATGCATGACGTGAAATTGGGAATGGAAGAATCAAAGACAGACAAAGGAAAATAGACTGTTTAAGACAAATAAAAACTGACAAATAGACATGCAGACATTAAAATAGACAGAAAAAGAGAATAACAGAGAATGAAAGAGAGAGAAATTTGTTGATTCCTTTTATCTTTTAAACTAATATTTTTATACTGATGCACAATGGTGATTTCATTGTATAGTATTATTAACCAATTTACTCAAACACTAAAAGCAGCCTTTGTATTACATTTATGTATACGAGACCAAGTCAAAAATAACAAAAGCATGTACATTGAATCAGATTCATGTAGATTTACGAGATGTGTTATCCCTAGCTGAGCTTTGACCCGAGTGCCTAGCTTGAACTTTTTAGGCTTGCATATTGAAATGTTGGATATAGACTGATCAACATTGATGCCTTAATCTTGTTTTTTTTTTTTTGCTTTGTTTTAAAGAAAAGAAACAAATTTTTTGATCAACACAGCATAATATATTTTTCAAATGATGATCCTATGATGCCTGCTTTTTCTTTTTAAGTGTAAAGAGGAATTTTATCAGCAAATAAACTCTCAAACAAAACATCTCATGTTACTAGTCCAAACGAGTCGGATGTCCCAATTTTTACATTCCCAAACAATGATATTTTTTTGGGGGAAAAAAAGGTGTTTTTAAAAGTTCTCGAACATGAAGAAATAAAAATCTGTTTGAAATCTTTATTTTCACAGGATTCTAGACTTTGATTTGAAATATGTGGAAAAAAAACACACAGTAAAGGTTTTTATAGGTTTGACCTTTGGTCATTCAAATCATTAGGAGTAATACTAATAGAGGGACAGTCCCTCTCTTAAATTAGTAAATATCGTGGAGTCTTTTTATGCAAGGAAGTGAAAGAGAGTGTTGTCTTTTTTTTTGCAATTTAAAAAAAGGATCATGGTATTTATAAGATAGTATGCTGTGTTCTTCAAAGAAATTGTAATGCCAATTTCAATCTAGATGAGATGGGTGAGCAAATTTTTTCCCTACTGATCAAACACGATAGCTTGTTATGTTTACTGTTTTCCTAGAAATGGTTTCTGTTGGCTTTACAAAAGCAGTTAATGGCACTTAAGAAATGTTGTTTATCTTTACAAACAAAAGCACCAGTCCGCACAAAACATATTTATTTGCTGTCTGACAGAAATTTGAAAAAAAAAAAAATGCACTTTTCGTTATTTGTTCAATTCAGTCTTCTTTCTCTTTATTATAACTTAATTAATATACTTATTCATATAAGATTTTCTGTGGTTTTACATTTGCTACGGAGTGAATGTTCTTTAAGTTTGCTGTTCTTCTTTATTGAATTTTGAAAAAAAAAAAAATTCTTTTCAAGGGTTCATTTTGAAAGAAAAAGGGGGAAAAAATCTGAAATAAAATTGTTTGAAATTTCTCAGTTTCTTTGTGTTTGTTTTGCCAGAAGTGTGTAATAAAAGCACTGTGTTGTATCTCAATATTGTGCGTGTGTTTTTTTTTTTCAGTCTAAAATAGTTTTGTATTCAAGTTTATCTATAATCATTCAGAAAGGAAAATGGAAGGTCAACATAATAACACAAGTTGGAATCAGTGCTACACAAACAAAATACCACAAAGGGTGCTGTGAACTAGGCATGGTTTCTATCTGGTTCTGTCCACTCTATATTTCTCTTGTACCTTGACTGACATCTTTTGGGAAACATAAACTCAATTTAAAAAAAAAAAAAAGGTTTCATGGGAACTTTGCTCACCCAGCCTCTATCGCTGTTGTTTTCTTGAGATTCATATCTGTTTTGCTTGCAACCGTAAACCTGTTTCCTGATAAAACTTGTGATTTTTTTTCTCCTATTTGAATTGTGTTTTGCCTCTGTTGTGTGTGCACTTACTGTTGTGACAAAATTATGATGAGAGAAACTGATTTTAGAGTTAAAATTTGGAAATTGTATAATGCTTGTAAAATATTCTAGCTTGATCAGTTTCTATGATTTCCTAGCAATGTAGGACAAAGAGTTTTTATACAGTAATGCTGGTGTATTCAAAGGACTTCTAACTTGTTTTTCATTATTTTTAATGAACCACATTCCATTCTACATGAAAGACATGATTGTAAATGGCATTTTTGTGATGTGATGACAAGTTGCATTTTGGTTTGTTTTTTGTTTTTTTTTCATTTCATTTTGCATGTTTACTCTCTTTGTGCCTTTTTTTATGTTGAAACCCTGAAATGATTTGAAACTTTGTAATGGATAATGAAGGAGTTTCCTTATTCATATTTTTTTTTCCTGTTTGCATTTTATGTTATTATCTTACTCAGTTCATAAAATTCTGAAAGCTTTCTGATTGAATAATGTATCAATTTTACAATACCATATTTCTCTACCAATGTAAAAGGACACTGTAACTAAAACCCAAGTAATGAATATTGAATACATTTGCAAAATTACACTCAGAACTCTTTGTGTTTTTTTTTGTGGAAGGTCATGATAAAAAAAATCATGCAGACGTTTCTATTTACACCTGTTTCCATAATTATATAACTCTTACCTTCCTCTGTAGTTCCTGTTCTATGATCATATTTTTACTATATAAGCTAGTATCAAAACAGTTTATATTATTTGTCATTTGCATGATGAAGGCTTTGTAATCCCCTGTATTTATAAGCTTTTCTTTTCTCAGAAACATCCACTGCTTGAAACCTGACCTTGAAGATTGTTTACCTGTTATCCTTTTCAAACATGCATGTTTCTTTATACAGCCGCCTGAATATGTCCCATCAACATGTATGATTTTTCTCTTACTCATAGTAATTCGTATTTGATGACCTTCCCTGAAGTATTATCCTTATTTCAAAACTTTTTTAATTGAACGAACCTTTAACTTTTTTGGATGTTTAAATTTTACCATCACTGCTTTTGAAGTGTAACATATGCTATATAAAAAAATGAGTCTGATGTTTATGATGAGTTAAGTCCATTTAAAAATGAATGTCAATAAAAACGTTTTTTTTTTAGCAGGACTAGTTCCAAACCCTTTGGAAAATTTATATTTTATAGCAAAGGTGCGTAAATACTTCTTTTCCTGCTACAGGACACCTTCTCTCCTCGTTTTCCATGGTAACTTTCCAAACCCTTATGCATTTACGAAATATGTACCTTGTAAATGTGATTCTTTTTCATGCATGCAAATTATTTTGTTAATGTTTGAATCCTCTAAATGTTATGCATGCTAATTTTTTTTATAAATGTTTGAATCCCCTAAATGTGTTAAAGACAGTTAACCACAAAGACACAAAAAGTAGAAAAATTTGACTGACGTTTTGTGGCAGTAAAAACAACACCCTGCAAAATTTTTTTGGTGGTATGATATAGAGCAATATAAAGTCAGTTATTTCCTGATCTGGCATCAAATCTAACAGAAGAGTACTCAATATATGAAATTAGAATTTATTATTTAAATGTTGCTGATATGACAGCAATAATGAAGAGATGACTTGACTCTTGATAAATAATAAAAAATATTATCATACAATAAAAAGTAGAAGAGAAGGCTCTCCATCATTATCGGCAGATACAACTATAAAAGATCAATAGAAATTCAGAAAGTCTCTACTGAAAGAAAAGTAGGTTAATATCTTCTTCAAGCAATTGCTTTCCTGTTTGCAGAAACAAGAAGGCACAAGACATGATTTTTGGGGAAATTAAGCTACCATATATAAAGAAAACAAATGTATAGTCCTAAAAACACTACAGGTACAGAGAATAGTAGCAAAATTGCAAAATTCCTCTTCATTTGGAGTAGGAATGAAATTTAAGCTTGCTTAAATAAGTAAACAAACTAAAGTTGTAATAGTCCAAAAGTTCAAAAATTATTTTGGTAATGGAATGTTCTTTACATATATATAGGCCTATATCATTTATAAGCTTAATATTATACATTAAAACTACCTTTTACCAAATTTTTGAATAGAGACGATGCAGAACAAAACCCTCAAATGTCAAGCACCTAAATTTTCCTGGCTAACGGCATTCACAGTTTTTAAAAACCATTAATGGTCAAAAGGACATGGATGAAGTAAGCGTAGCCCAGGTTATTCACATTGTAAGACTCCTGATACATTTTTGGAATTTAAAAAATAATAAGAAGAAGAAGAAATAAAACCTGTATAGTGATTCCCTAAGACAAAAGCACATAATAATACCAATAATAATAATAATAATAATAATAATAATAATAATAATAATAATAATAATAATAATAAGAAGAAGAAGAAGAAGAAGAAGAAGAAGAAATATCATTTCTATAGTGCTCTACCCCAAAAAAGTTCAGGCTCAGAGGGCTTAGGCTTTCACATCCTGTTTAAAATGATAACTACTTAATTATATACACTTAACAAAGGATAAAAATAACACATAAAGCACCCAGTTAATCAGTCATCAGTCGTTTGAAAATAGATTTTGAAAATAAAAAAAAAGAGCTGGGTAACATAGTTAAAAGATAAAAGATAAAACATCACTCAAGTAGATACCCGTAATACAAATAAATTTTAGCTTTTATTGAGGCAGGTGAAACTATATTGCTACAATTAGAGTCAAATTAGTTATTTGAAATCCAAATCATTGCAAAAACATATTGTTGTCTAGACCAGAGTTTTTATGTGATGCATTTGTCTTTTTCAGAAAAAACTAATGCATTGTTCGAATTCTTGATTAAGATTAAAAAAAAAAAAAAGAATCTACATATGTGTATCTTTGGGTGCTTATCAGAATCAAGCTGCTCATAATCAGGCTATGAAAATACGAGTCATTGTATAATATAAACAAAGGACAATAAAATATAAACCATCATTATTAAAAACACCATATGATATCAAGCTTGGTTTTAAAGTGCATTAATGTCAAGAGCAAAATATTAGCAGTCAAATAACAAATGTTTCTTTTTGAAAGGATTTAAAAAGGTTAGTATAAATAAGAAATGTTTCTTTTTGAAAGGATTTAGAAAGGATAGTTAGCTCAAAACATAATTAAACCATAGCTGCTAAAAATTCAAATAAATACAAGATCAGTTCCTTTCCTAAATTTCCTAAATATGCTGACAGATATGCGAGCAGACCGAGACGGGAGGGAGTAATGTAGTCATGCCAAAAGGGAATTAGAAATTAAATCTTTTACTTACGCCAATCTTTTTTTCACAGATAAATGTTTCAAGACCTGTAAAGTAACTGGCTGCTACTACTACTGCTCTCAGTCCAAAATGACTAACTTCCTAATATTACTTAGGCAATATTCATTATGGCTGCTAACTTTGAGTTTTTTCTACAGTATCTCAGGGCAAACATGCAACTGGTGAAGCAGAAACACTAATTATTGTAATTTTGTTGCAGATTTCACTCTTAATCTAATATTGCGGACATCCTAACAGAGAATCTGCAAATGATGCTGTACGATGATATTGTATAGGCCATGGCAACTTAAAAATTATATCTTTTTTGCTTTTTACTAAAAAAAAAATAAACTATGGACACTGTCTGTTCAAGAATTATGTCTCACAAAGAGTGCCAACGAGTTGGAGGTACCTATTTTGTCACTACAAGGTGTTGATCTTTTGAACAACATTTTTTTTCCCGAGCTTTTGAACATAAAAAGTGCTTTGAATTATGAAAACTTTGTGGAAAGATTTTCAAAGTTTTTTTGGTTTAAAATGTTATGAAAAGAGGATTAAAAAGTTTACTTATCGAAGTAAAATTTATGACATTGTACTCATTTTACACTGGCTGTGAGAGATTGCAAGTTGTACATGAAGGGCTGCTTCTATTGAATCTTGCTTTATTCTCAGCTTTTAAGTGTAGAAAATTTTATTCAATTTTTTTTACAGTTCTCAGAAAAATAAAAACTTCAACTTGCCCCAAATAATTTGGATACAGCAATTTGTATATGAAAGGCCTATGAATTTTTTTGAGCTCTAAGTGTAGGAAATTAGGTTTCTTTTTTTTATAGCTCTCAGAATAAAAATATTACATTTTATGCTCTGATGAGTAAGAAGATAATGTTTGATTCTTTTACTAAAATTGCCGAGATCCAGCTCATTGGAGCAGGGTCATATGGCTTATTTTTCCTCAGGTATGTGACGCACACAAAATGTTGTCATGTGACTGACGCAATCTCAAACCTTTATCATGCTATTCTTCACCTGAAGAATTTTCCATCATCCTTTGGCCATTTATTACACATTTAATGTACATCTAGTGTACCTCCCCAGCCTTTTTCTTGTCCCACCCTTTTCTGTTTATGCATTTTCTTAGGACTAAGACTTTTACTACCAAAAGAAATGGTCTGTTCCTTATTTGAAGTTATGTTTTGAAAAAGCTGTACGCCTGCTCAGCCTCATAATCTTTATGGTCTCTTTGGAAGACCCTTCACTTAAAAAAATATTCTTTTCCTTTCTTTTTTTTTTGTCAATGTTAATACTTCTTATTCTACTATAATTTAGTTCTATTCTATTCTTTATTGTCTCTCAAAATACCTATTCTATGCCTTGGTTTTAATTTCTTATTTATAAGTTGTGTCTGAACACCTCTTTTACCTCCACAATTTCTTATACTTTAAAATGATATCTGTTCTCTATCCTATCCATCGCCTTACCTTTTGTAGCACCAGAAAAGCCTGAGTCACCCACTCCTGAAGTTGTTAAGCAGCCCGAAACGGCTGTGGAAGAAAAACAGCAGGAACCAACAGAAGAGGAGATAACCCAACCACAGGAGAGTCTGGATGAGGACATAACTGTTTCCCTGATACCATCAACAGAGGAAGAAGAACAGCAACCCTCATCCGAGGCTGTTACTACAGAAACCATTCTGGTTCTGGATCAGCCCATCAGTATCCCAGAGACGGAGGAAGCTTCCGCTGCCCCAGAAATCTCACTGGTCGAGGAAACTGCTGAGATCGTACCGTCAGAAATAGAACCATCAGAGGTGGCACCATCAGAGATCGTACCATCAGAGATTGAACCGTCAGAGATTTCCCCGAAGGAGCAGCCTGAAGAGGAGACAAAACAGGAGGTGGACCTGGTGCAAGGTGAGACACAGCTTTCATTCCCACAGGTCTTAACACCTGATCAGAAAATTTCCAAAGATACTTAGGTCCAAATTTGAAGTTTAGATTTAACTCTATAACAATGGCCGGCTGCTGTCAACGTCCGGTGCAACATTTTATATCTATGGTTGGACGCTGCCAACGTCCGATGTGTAGTCATAACTAAGGAGGGGAGAAAGACGATGTATGAATAAAACTATGAAATAGTTTGACCCATGAACTTCATTAAAGTACAGGGAACTTCTGGGAGAAGCTAAATTTAACCCTTTTTGCGGTTTTTGCAGCGATCTAGAAGTTACAACTGTACATGTGGATCTAGGCTTAGATTTAGATCTAGAAAAATTATGCAAAGAACTTAAGAAGTATGAGATAATTACATGTTTAAAGAGTTAAACATCCTGTTATTTTACCTTCTTGGCAAATCCATTGTTGTCAAGCTGGAAGACTCAGGCCTACTTGTAACAATATCAAAAACCCTAAAATAAGCTATACTGTCAGCAAGCCGGGCTTTACTTGGCCTTCACAGCACAAACTTGTACCAAGCAGGACATACAATCGCCTATGTCGACAGTGCAGTCAACAGATCATGTAATAAACAAGAGCACATAAAGAAGAAAATATAACACATAGTCGATTAAAATTTTCCCGTACAGAGAACAAACTAGAAACTTTAAACGACTCTCCTTTAATGTTGTAGCTACTGAAAAAAAAATCAACCCATTCAATGTATTGTACATGTTTTGCGACCAATCAAGATTGAACCAAACATATCTTCAGATTAATTTGTGAAATACCTACTATCAGTGTTCGAAAAATTGATTTTATTGAGCTTT
The DNA here is from genome assembly GCA_019649035.1 of Elysia marginata. Classification (NCBI taxonomy): domain Eukaryota; kingdom Metazoa; phylum Mollusca; class Gastropoda; family Plakobranchidae; genus Elysia; species Elysia marginata. The sequence continues at coordinate 16,089 of BMAT01009188.1, forward strand.
TGAGACCCTCTGTTAATTTTAAATTTTACAATCTGAGCAATACTTTTTAGGTTAAGCTAAAGAAAGCCTTCTGACTCAAGAAAATTTTTTAAAATATCTTTTACTTTTCCCCTTTAACTTTTTCTTTTTACTTTCTGTACAATATTCTTTTTCCCCAGCTCTTTTCAAACCTATAAAAGTTCTTGAAACAAGATTTTTTTTACTATTAAAATTTTTTTTCTCCAAAATTTGAAACAGCTCCAGAAGATACTGTAATCAGCGTCAGTGCCTTTGAAAGTCTTATCGACGAGATAGATGAGAGAGTCAGTGAAGACATAACAATAGAGGTACTTGAAAAACCGGAGGAAGCACCAATTGAGTCCATTGAACAAACTTTCGAATTTGTCGAAGCAGAGGGACAAAAGCCAGTCTTTCTGCAGCCTCTTCAGGTAAGAAAACATTTGGTGAAGGTTCATTTCATACGTCTCTTTTTGACAATAGCTCATTAAAAGAAATGTAAAAAAAATGACTAAGTATTATTTGAGAAAAATGTACGCTACACCCCATTTCTCTCTTTTAAAATAAAATCTGTTCATACGACACACACACATAATTATATATATTCTACTTTCAAAATTGTTTTGCATTTTTTCTACATTTGTCTTATAGCAAACGCATAATATTGAAGATGTAAAAATTTTCACATTACATTGCACTGATTTTTTTCTAACAATGCATTTTTCTGATTTTTCAAATGTTAAAAAAAGTCCATAAAATTATCCAAATGTTGTGAGATAATGTTGGTAACTCTTCCTTTTTTTGTTATAATACATAGAAACAGGATATGGAAAAATGCTTTTCAAAACCTATTTTTGCAAATTCAAAATTGCTACTTACCGACTCAATTGGACCCAGACATATGGTATAAAAAAAGCTTTTCTGAAACATTGAATTGAAAAAAAAAAAGCAAGCAATGAAACAATGGTTGTCTGTTGTTTTTTTTTATGATCAGAACATTGAGGCAGTCGAGGGACAGCAAGTTCGTTTTGAAACTGTCGTATCTGGAGAGCCCGCGCCTGAAGTCGTCTGGTCCCTGGATGGTGAGATCATACGCGATTCCCCAGTGTATCGCATTGAATCCGGACCAGATGGCCAGTGTACACTGCTACTGCCAGAGTCTTTCCCTGAGGACGAAGGACAGTATGAGTGCTGTGCCACAAACATACACGGCACTGCATCCACTAAAGCTGACCTATATGTACAAGGTGAGAGCTTTGGTATAGATTTAGATTTTTGGCAGTATT
>BMAT01009188.1:17379-32414 GCA_019649035.1 Elysia marginata
ATCATGGGCACCATTTTATGTTATTGTACATGTAATTTTGTTTTTCATATTTCTTGTGATATTTCGATTGTATAGTTTAAAGCTTTTGCTTAGATATTGCTATTGGTTTGAATATACTCCTCTATTTTCACAGAGAAATGCTAGATCATAACTAAAAAAAACCCACCAAAAACAAAAAGAAAGATCTCTAAAAGTTTTTAATTGAAAAATGAAAAGAAACCCTTTAATTATGAACATTCTATTTTTAAATTATAGATACATTGGAGTCATTCACTTTATTTAAACAATTTGATTATTTTGGGCTTCCAAGCTATCTGAACATGAGTTAAAATGAGCAGCAGGGCAAAATATTTAGTGTATTAAACTGTAAAACCTTGGAAATCCAAAGTCATTTCTAAGCTTTTTTCTCTTAAAATTTGAAATCACCTCTTTTTCTAACATAGAAAGCTTTTTAGCAGCACAATGATACTATTATAGAACGACCTGTAGGCCATTTAATCATTACTTGCTTTGGGGTCAGGCTTATTTTTCCTTGCTTTGTAGAAAATCTTTCATTTAGTTGATGAAATCAGAACACCGACGGTTTAAAACCATATCTCGATTACTTTCTTCTTCACTAACTTCCAGGATCTTGCATATATTCTATACATGTAGTCAAAAAAATATATCTTTTACAATTATCATTTCTCTTCACATTTTTCATTGGGCATTATTGAGACAAACGATAAATTAATTTACAATGATAAAGTCATAGTCACTGAGCTGTGCAATTTTCTTCTAATACCAGAAACAAAACATGTAGGCCTACATGTTTTGTTTAAATGGTTTTCAATATTTTTAAGTTCTAAGACAACAATCTCATGATCATCATTAACTATGCTTAATGAATCAATGCTTTTTGTCACGTGGTCTATGTACTGCTCTGTCAATCTTCGACAGCTTTCCCCACCCTCCCAGGTAAAGTGTGTTTTCCAGGTCGTGCAAATAGTTCTAACAAGAAAACAAATGAAACAACAACAACAAAACAGTTCTTACATGAAAATATTTTTTAAAAATTATTTGTAGAATACGTAAACCTTCCCTCATTCCTTGATTTAACCTGATTTAGATCATAATTCTTACTAACTATATCTGAATTGTCAGAGACTCTAATAATTAAATTGTCGTGATAAGTTTTAATTATAATATAATCAAACAAGTCTTATTTAATTCATTTCTTGATCTCTTTTATTAATTAAACTTAATTACCCTTCTTGCAAAAGCTCTTTCATAATTCATACTTTATATTTTCTGAAACAAAGTTGAATGAAATTAATACCCTTTGTATTTTGGTAGATTAAACACTAAAGCTGTGCATTTAGTTTTGCTTTTCTTCTCTTCTGTTTTCTTCGTTTTCCATGAAGACATAGTTGGAGAAGAAAACTTGCTAGGAAAGATTACAATGGAGTGGCTAGGTAACTGTAGCACACACGCAATATGCTGTATCAATAAACCATGTGTTCCAAGTCAGTGTGCTGAGAGCGGAATTGAAACTTGACACCTGATGATTGAGATTCAAAGCACTTTAAAGAACTGGAAGATTTCCTTAATTAATACTAACTAATGGGTGTGATGATGAGCTTTTTTTCTTCATAATTAAAAGGTTTTGTCACTTAACTAATAGGTTTCTAGTGATTTATTCAAACCTAGGCCCAAACTAACGGGGAGTTTTAACTTTAGACATAATGTTATGATTTTCTATAGCTTTGTATCTCTGTAAAAACAAGTGGCAATGTTAAAAACTTACTTTTTAGGGATTGGGAATTAGGCAGTGCTAACTTTGAAAAAAGTAAAAGAAAAACTATACAATATATATTAGAAAACAAATTTATTTTCAGTTTTATGATTTTTTTTCTTGGTTTATTACACAGCTATTCTAATAATTCAATTTAAAAACAAAAGTTAAAAACAATTAAAATAACATTATTATGTTTTTCAAACATTCAGTCACAGCAGTATTTTAGGTTGCTACTTGCCCCTTTACTTTTCAATAGAGTTTTCATTGTTTTATCTTTTCAAATTTTCAACTAATGGTCTAGCTCCAGTTAACACTCTCAGATATCTGTAATAAGGAAAAATTACTCTTGAAATTAACGATTTTGTTCTTCATGACTGTGTCGTTCTTAAGTAGGCTTAACTACTTATATGATTATGTCAAAAATCACACAAATTTATTCGAGCACTTTTTTTATTTTGTGTGGTATAACACATATGAATTTTTCACAGTAGTATGTTGTATCAGTCTTTCCCTCTCAGGATATGTTCTGTGTCTTTGTTTAGTCTACATGTCTTTCCAATTTCATTTTGTTTGTGTTTTTTGTGCAAAGATTGAATAATTTGTTGAAAAAATTGTTCAATTCTTTCTTCTTCCATAACTGTTGTTGTGTGGTCGTCTATATGTTGGGTTGGTCCAGACTTGGATATCAGTACTCAAGAAGTCAAGCAGGCCACAACTCCAGAAGACTGCCTTGTCAAAGCAAGCTCTCCTCTTCCAATTGATTTATCAACAAACACTCCTTACCAACAAAAACCTTTATCAAAACAGCCTTTATCCCCAGAGGATGACACATTTAACGACCTTGCACCCATTCCTAGCACAAACATTGAAACAGATGAAGGCAATTTAATCACGCCAAGTCCAAACCTTGGAGAGGAAGTATCTGATGACTTTGAAGAACTGGAAATGGTTTCAGAAAGAGATGATTCTACAGAAGAACTAAGTGTACCAGAAAAACCTCGAACCGTGTCGGAAAATGTGTCACACCCCATCTTGGACAAAAGTAAAATAAATGATTTAACACCAAATAATATAACTGATGACTCTGAAACAAGATCTGCATCCCTGCCACAACTCTCAGACTCAACTGATCTTGACAAAGTAGAAACCACACAAGATCTAACAAAGGATGAACCAAGTACACAAGAGCTCTGTGAATCTAAACCGGGCGATGCTGATGATGGTGCAGATGTCTCCTTACAAGACGGTCCAAACTTCAGGAGTCTGTCAGGGACCATGTCAGAATCTACCTCAACATTCAGTATGTCAACGATTGCGGAAGTTTCAGAAGAAGATTCTATTAGTTTATCAGAAACCTCCACACGACCTACATTAAGTAGAGACGACGTTGATGCTTTGCCGACTGAAACGGATTCCGATTCTTTACCAAAACAAGGTGAAGAAACCTCAGAGAAACCTTCGACCGTTTTAACTCATGGGCGTACAAAAGAACATCCAGACTACAAGACAGTCCTTACATCATATGACAAAGAGAATGATGAGGTTGAGGATGATATTGCTGAAACTCCAGGCAGCCATGAACAGCATCCTACGGGGGAAGTGGACAGCTTGTCCACCAAGTCTCCCAGCCTGGTAAGCATTTCTGACAGAACCTCCTTGTATGGGTCTACGGTGAGCATCACTACAACTGATGATGTGTACACGGATGATGATATTGAGTCATCACGTCAAGGGTCTGTTCTTTCATCGATAGAGGAACTTGCACAACCATGTTCTGGTCCTCAAGATGCTGCCAAAATCTTTTCTAAACTTGCAGTTCCTTTGGATATTGAAAACAACCCAGCTATAGTTTTAGAACCAGAAAGTAATCAACCCTCCCCACACACATCTGAAATAATCCCCGAAATGGAAGGCATTGAGCATGTTGTTGACAACTCTGAACTTCTTGCTCCAAATTTAGCGGACACACCTAAATACAAAAGGGCACAAGATGCTCAACCCTTTGATATCCCAAGCATATCTGTAACAGATGACACATCTGAAGAAGTTGACTACCAAGACCATTCAACAGCTGCAGATAAAAAGCCCAGGGACAAATTGCAAAATGCAAAATCACTTTTGTCTTCTCTTGTTAGCATTGATGTAAATGTGAACGAAGGCAGAGCAGATAAAATCATTCGCAGACTTTCTAAAACCCCTGAGATGATATCTGTCACTCGCACTCTGAGAGAGAGCAGCCTCGTACCAGATCAAGATGACGTCTGGTCATCAAGGCGAAGTTCTTTTTATGGGGAGTTTGATGAGATTGGTCCCATCGTTGAACATATACCATCTCCTGAAATGTTAAGAAGTCGCCGGCCATCTTTACGCCGAGACTCTGAGACGGTTATCAAGGAGACAGTGGTGAGCACGCCAGCTGTAGAGGTCCGTGCAGAGGAAACTGCTTACAGTGACCATGAGTCTGACTCTGATAGCGACTTAGAGGAAGGAGATGACACAATTATGCAAATCAATATCTCTTTTGAAGGTCTCAGACAGCGAATCACCTCAGAGAAGGCGTCACGATCGGAAGAGAGAAGAAGGTCTGTATCATCAATGCTAGATTTCTCATCGCAACCTGAGGATGTTTTCCAGAGGTCTTTGTCAGAACCGTTCTCGCGCAGGTCATCTACAACACCCGTCAGCGACAGACTAGACAGTGTTGAAGAAAGTGTAGATCTGAGCGGAAGCTTCGGGCCTGATGACTTCCAGATCCCTCAAGTGAATGTGGAGACCGAAGTCGAAGACACCACAGACGAGAATATTCAGGAGACAGTGCTGGAGGTGGCAGACAAAGTTTTTGTTACTGTCCGGTCGGAAAAGCTGACAAATACAGTCTCAGACATCAGCATTAAGATTGCTGCCAGGGACTTAGCACCAGGTTTGTTCCAAGGAGGTAATTTCTTAGGTTTGCCAACCTTTACACCTGCAAGTGAAACCAAAAGAGGTCCCCAAGAAGCCAAAGACGAACCTCACGGGGCCACAAAAGAACCCCAGGAAGCCAAAGAGAAACATCTGGAGGCCCAAAAAGAACCTCAAGAAGCCAAAGACGAACCTCTGGAGGCCCAAAATGAACCCCAAGAAGCAATAGAGGAACCTAAGAAGATAAAAAAGGAAATCCAAGAGACCAAAGACGAACCTCAGAAGGCCTCAAAAGAACCACAGGAGGCCAAAGACGAACCTCATGAAACCAAAAATGAAACCATGGAAACCAAGGAGGAACTTCATGAGATAAAAAATGAACCTCAAGAAGCCAAAGAGGAACCTCAAGAGACTACAAAAGAACCACAGGGAGCCAAAGACGAACCTCAGGAGACCAAAAGGGAAATCCAAGAAGCCAAAGAGGAACCCCAGGAGACCACAAAAGAACCTCAGGAAGCCAAAGACGAACCTCAGCAGGCCACAAAAGAACCCCAGGAGGCCAAAGACGAACCTCAAGAGACCACAAAAGAACCCCAGGAAGCCAAAGACGAACCTCAAGATACCACAAAAGAACCTCAGGAGACCAAAAAGGAACCTCAGGAGACCAAAAGGGAAATCCAGGAAGGCGAAGACGAACCTACGGGGGTCAAAAAGGAACCTCAAGAAGTTGAAGATGAATCTCAAAAGGTCAAAGACGAACCTCTGGTATCAACAGCTACAACTTCAGATACCACCACCTTTGCTCTGCCAGAAACAGAAACTTTTGATACACAGAAAGCTATATCTGAATCAGATAGTTTAAAAGGCCTCACTATTCTGGCAGGAGAAAATGAGTCGACCCAAATAGATTTTAAAGACGACAAAAAAGCAACTCTGGATATTGAAAAAGAAGATAGCCCAAGTATAATCAGTGAAAACATACGGGAAGAAGAAGAGGTAACACCGAGAAATGATGATAAAGCAGAGAGTCAACAGCCTACCCAAGAGGTCAAGGAAACTTCCAACTCTGTTGCATCAAAACAAAAAGAGACGGAAGTCAATGTCGAGGCTCCAGACTCCAAAGAGCAGTATTCCGATCTCTATACAGACAGTATAGATTTGGCTAAAGCCAATCTTAGTCAACCTCAAAGTTCAGACAATACACACAATACATACCAACATGAAGAAAGCCAACTTTCCATCACGCCAGTGACTCAAAATATTGCACAATTGGATGAGACTGACAACACAATAACTTTTGATCAACCAGGAGAAAAAGATAACATTGACACATCTTTGCTTTGTGAGGAAGAGGAGAGCTTCTTTGACAGGGGTCGCACAGAAGGTATTTCCCTACACTTCCACTGGTCATTGTATCACTTAATCTCACAGCTATGCAAGTTTGCATCACGCTTGTGTTCGCAGCAAGCACACTGCATGCTGATCTCATTATTCTACGTAGTGTTATGTGACATACTTATTGTCCATTAACACACTTATCTTCTACATTGTCATTATACCGAGTATGCCAACGACGTGCATCTCCTGAAAGTTGGTAATAATCGTACACATTTTATTTCTTGTTTTCTCTTTCAGAGTACCGGTATGCTCATCATAAAAAAGTTTTTTTTTTAACTAAATTGTGATTACACTTGCTACTTACTACATGTTAAAGCTGAAAGCGACTAGATTTCTATGTTAGTTTTAATCATGTAGAGAAGCTTTAGTTGATCAGTACGGCATGGCCTCTCTGGAGCAGAGCTTTGCCCCCCTTTCTAAAGGTAGGCTGTTTTATCATTAGAAAGCTTTGACATGGCGCAGCATTGTTGATAGTAGAGTGAGATTTGAATGCTATAGGCAATGTAAACTGTCCAAAATCTTGGTCAAAAAGCTTTTTCATATTTTACAGCATCGCCTCTATAAGGCTAGATAAAATCGTCTAGTAGGCTACATGAATTGAAATGTAACCAAGGACGCTTTTAGTTATGTCATTTTGTTTCCTTTTTTTAAAAATTTGTTTTGAGCACACTCTAACCACTTTAGTTTTGGCAAGCTGTTTTATTTTTCCTATAATCTTTATTAATGTGTTGCTGATTTTTCTTACAGATCTCTTATTAGACTAAAAATAATAGCTTTGGGCTTAAGAACTTCTGCCACCTTTTTTTTATAACCATGATCTTGGAAATTTCTGCAGCATACGTCTTTAAACTGTAAAAGGAAATGTCATGTTTATTTACGTTTGTAAATAATTCACCACAGTGGAATGAATGGTGTCCATTACTTGAGATGATAAAAGCACACTCTCACGTCGTCAATGTGCCCACAAAATATTTGCACTCCAAATGTTTATTATTAATCAGAATTAATATCAATGTGTCCTTTATTTAAATTGCATGAATAAATTATTTCACTTATGTTCATAAAGCAATCAAAGTTTGTCTCATAAGTTGGTGTAATTTTTAAAGCAAAGCAACACAGAATCTTCAATGTACAGAATGGAAATTTCCCAGTAACTATGCCAATTATGTATCAGTATATTTTTTTTTAATATCATTGCTAGGTAGAGACCAAGTCTAATTAAAGATACAAAGTGGGGGAGGGGAAGGGGGCACTGGTATAAAATGGAAAATTTCTTTTTCATAAAATTCAATGAAAAATACAAAAAAAAAAAAAAAAAAAAAAAAAACAACAAAAAACAAGGAAACTAACAAAATAAATTTCAGAACTAAAAATACTTCAATTTCAAACATTCTGACCAAAAAAACGCGTTGTCTCTTTGGAAGTACCAAAATGACTGAGTTTATACCGTAAATTTCTATTTTGTCACACCAAAGTTTGCCAATGGTTTTAAATCTTTTGATCTCCACAGTAGCGCAAATGAACACATGTGTGTCACAGAAGGTTTGCCTATACAGTTGTACCAAACAAATTGATTTTTAATCTTTCCTCAGTTCTGGCAGAGAAAGAAGAATCTTTATCGGAGAAAGAGAAGCTCGTCACAGCAGGTTTGTAAAGCAGAAACCAGCAAATATTAAACGTTATTTTCCTAATAAACAGAATGCATGCACCCTGAATATGTATACTTTCATTGGGAATGCATTTTGAGTGCAAATTATTGTTCTTTTTGGAAAACCTGTGGGCAAGAAAAATAATTTTGAACTCTAATCGCATTCCTGATTGTTGAGTTTCATGACAAAAAGTGTTTAAACTAATAAAGCCATTTTAAAAAAGCCAAGGGAAGGGCAAAAGCCGGATGTTGGCTGTTCTTTATGCAATGTGACCATGATATAAAAAAAAATGACATTTCTCACATAAAAAGAGTGTAAAATAAATTTAGTTTACATGAAGTCCTAATTTTTAAAAAAATAGGTTTTGTCATGAAACATTTCAGGTTAACATTATCGTACCTTTTTAATTTAAGGTCTTTAACTCTATAAATCTAGTACTAAACCTTTGTAAAGACAGGTGCAAATATAAGGCAGTTACTAAACCACCACTAACCAACCGGGTTATTTTTATAGACTTACATCAATGGCACACTGGAAGAAAAAGGTATAAATATGTACAAGTAACAAATAGGCTTACCGCCGACCACAGGGTTTTGAAATTAAAGTAAGTAGTGGTATGCATTACAGTTTTCTTCCTAAATTCAAAATAAAATTGGTTTGCTTTTTAGCTCAAGTGTGTGTTAATCTTTGCTCTGTTTATCGTTAGCCTTACATTTTTATTTACATCCCTGTAGAAATAGAGAAAGAAGAAATGTCCGATGAAGAAAAGAAAGAACTGTCTCCAATCCCTGTGGAGCAACCAGTTGTTGAAGGTAATCTGAGAAAGATGATGGTTTTTGATAATTTCCATTAAAAACTGAACTGAATTCATTCAATGATATAATTTACTATGATTCCAACTAAAACCCTTGAAAAAAAAATTCTCATGATAATAATTTTTACGGGTATAGAAGATATCTCTCTGTTGTAAAGTCATGAGACTGCCTTCGGCGGTGAAGGACTCTAAACATATTTATTATTATTATTATTATTATTATTATTATTATTATTATTATTACTATTATAATTATTATTATTACATTATAATTATTATTATTATTATTATTTGTCATGACTGTACTATCACCACAGCATTTGTCATGACTGTATCATCGACTATATTCTTTCATTTTTTTCAAATTGCATGCACAATATTTTATTCTCAATAATCTGGGTTCTATAAATATTATTATATCATTTATTCATCCCTCTTGAAACTTGGGCATATTGCTGGGGTCACCAGCCCTCTAACCTTAAACGCCTTGATCCTATTTTGTAATTTTATAAACTTTGTTAACAGAGATGACTCAGTTACTTAGTTTTATCCAGTTTTGTTCCTCATACATCCGTGCTATGGGCTTCAGATGGTTTTCCAAAAAAAAATTATTTTTTCAAACTCACAAAAACCATAGTTTTACCCATGCTTGTTTTGTAAAAAAATAAAAAAAGTTCTAGTTTTGAGGATCAATACTTCTGAATCAGAAGGTTAAAGGGCAAAGACAATTTAATTTTTGTGCATCTCACTAACAAATCCATTCTCCATATTTAGTGTGCTAACACAGTGATGATACATCATGTAACACTTTTCTTTTCCTCCCACTTACTGGCTCTCCACTCTCTCTTTCTCTCTGTCACTCTCTCCTGCTCTCCCTTTCTCTCATAATCACTCTCCCTCAACTTTTTATACGCACCTTATCTTTTCCTCTTAGTCACTCACCTCTCCACTGCACTCCTCTCTGTCTCCCTGTCTGTCCAACTCTCTCTCTCTCTGTGTCTCTGCCCGTTTTATTCTATCAAGTAGAATATATATTATTTAATGTTGTAACCTGCTCACGGGTAATCCATCACTAGAAGTACAAGATGAAAGGTTTGCCCCTGTGGTGAAGCGCACTCTCCAGGACATCAACTCCCACGATGGCGGCCAAGTTCGTCTTGAAGCCGAGATAGAAGGTCTGCCTTCTCCGACCATCACATGGTTTAAAGATGGCCAGGTTTTACATCCTTCCGAAGAGTTTGACATCGCTTACAGGTATGTAGGAATTAAGTTGTACAGTCTCGCCTGGATATTTGTAGCCTGGCAGAAATGAAATTGTACTTAGAATTATCCGAATTTTTAATTATGAATGGCCTATATAGTAAATAAAAAAAAGTAAAATTTTAAACCTAAATGGTTTTAAATTGAGAAATTCTTTGAATTATTTAATTTTTGGACCCAATTAGCCCACCAGCCGTCCTGTATTTCCTCTCCTATGGGCTTTGTCTTCCTGAGTGGGCCAATAATGCATCGTCTCTTCTATCAAGTTTTTTAAAATATTAATAGTTCTTTGTCTTGACATTTTTCTAAAAACTATTTTATTTTTTCTTGTCATCCCAGTGAGGAGAAAGTTGCTTCTCTTTACATCCATGACGTTCTGCCTGAAGACGCAGGCACATACGTTGTTCAGGGAATCAATGAACTGGGAACAGTCACATCAGAGGCAACACTGCATGTGGATGGTATGTTTTTGTGCCCTTTTTTTAGTTTAATGGAGTTTGTTTTACCTATTCTCATAGAAGACAACAGAAAACAAAACCAACTGTTCCTACAAAAAACTTAAACATGTGGCAAATCATTGTTTTGAAACACTGTCACAGTTGCAATTAAATAAATACTAGTTTTGCTGTTTTCTAAAGCTGCCCCCACCTCCCAGCCTCTTGAGCTCATAGAATATTAAACAGTAATAATATCCTCAGCTGCCGAAGTCAGTGATGTCTCGGTGGAAGAAATATCTGGTCTGGCCCCAACCTTCACGGTCAAGCCTGCTTTCCAGACAGTGGATGAGAATGAGACTGTGACCTTCACTGCCGTTGTTGAGGCTGTACCACAACCAGAGGTAGGAACAGGTTCTTTTATTTCCTTATCAAAATAGTACGCTCATCATGTAGAACAGGTATTGTGCGTGAAGTTTAGAATGATAGAAAAACCTTACATTCGCCCATAAAAAATTGATTATAACCCTGTAAGCTTGTAATAAAATAATGTTAAAAAATACCTACGCGGAAAAGGATTTTATCAGTACCAAGCTATCAACAACTTGTATGACAGGTGATCTTTTAATTAAAAATAAGTACTTCGCTGAAAAGTCTGTTACAAAATACACAACTTTTAAAAAATATCTTTTTGAATCATTTGAAACGTGAGCATGACACATTTAACAACCTAAAGAGAATGATTAAATGTTTACTAAACTAGATGTACGATTTTTTTCCCTCTAGATTCTGTGGACCAAGGATAACAACCCAATCCCAGAGGACGACACCAGGTTTGTCACATCCGTGACCAAGGATGACACGTTTTATACAACTACGATGGAAGTCAAGGAAGCGACACTTCAGGACGCTGGTACCTACAAGGTCACTGCTTCTAACGACCTTGGAGACACAAGTGTTACAGTATCACTTATAGTCAACAGTGAGTTTGATAGTAACGAAAATGTTTTAGTGATAACTCCTTGTCTTCCGACCAATGCAAACGAGTCCGATGATGCAAATTTTACTTTACAAGGTGTTTATAATAGGGATGCCATTTTACAGGTATTTACTGTTTTTTAAACCCCAGAAGTTGAATGAAAACACAAATTTGAAAATGATTGATTCCATGAGCAATTACAATTCTGTGTTCCTAAAGAACACATTTTGTATAAAATCATTGACGTTGCAATATGGGGTTAGGATTTTTGGTTATTTTCAGAAAATTTGAGTAGCATCCCTGGCTTGTAAGGTCAAGCGAGTTACTTTTCTGATCTCCTAAATGATAAAAAAGAGCTTGAAGTTATCCTAATATTCTGAATAAATTCTTTCTAGTGATGATTTTGAAGCTCCTGTAGTTTTAGACCACTGAAATACACAATGATCTTCTGGAAAGTAGTTGTAAGCCGTTTGCTATACTTTAAACATGAACCTGAACTCCCTAATAGTTAAGGTTTTGGTTTTACTTAAATCTTACAAACAGTCTTTCTGTTAACTTCTTCGTTGATGATTCATGAAAGAAATTCCATCATACAATTTTTTCTTTTTGATTCATAGAAACTGAGGAAGAGAAGACCGACTTCAGAGATCAACTGTCCACTACAGAGTTTGAGATTCCAGACCGACCCGAAGAAGTCGAACAGAAAGACTTTAGAGAGGTCTTACAAACAGAAGTGTAAGTAGAGGCCTCTCACAGAAGTTGCTGCCCTTAACTTAACCTTAATCTTGGATTTGAATTTGTTTTGTTTTTTTTTCTCTATAGCTTGAAATGCTTGGATGCATGCCAAATTTTGCATGATTCATAGAGCTGATGGCATGTAAAAAGAAAAAAATTCAGTTCGTAAAGTTGATCATTGAACGTAGATAAATATTATGTATGATGGAGAACGGGATTTTTTATGCTTGATACAAAAAGCTACTACTCTTAAGAGGGTGAATTTGTGTATGTATTTAAAAAATTCATATTTTCACTTTTGCATTGCTAATCGAACTCCTGGAGCATTAATATTGCATGTTTTTCTAAGCAATACGTGTGTATTTTTTGTGTCTTTGTCTTATACCTAATGCATGTTTTAAACATTTGATTTTCAGGTATGATTTTTACTAAAAAAAAATAAAAATAAAACCAAAAAACCAACTGTTTTATTTCAAAATTTGTTTGCATGATTCATTTTAGATCTTCCATTTTTTTCTTCCCTTTTTGCTTTTATGAAAAAATGTGCATGTCAGGAAAACCAAAGTCAATGTGAAATATGAAGTTGAGCAGGTGGACTTCCGACACATGTTAAAAGCATCTAAAACAAAGGCTAAGTGAGTGTGTGAACCCTGTTGTATATAAAATTAATATTTGTCTTTTCTCCATGGGTTGAAATAATAAAAAAATATATGTAATTGAAAGAAATTGTTTGTAGTAGAGTATTAGATACAGTTAAACATCAAATTATCAATGCTGTGAAATTATATGGTATAGATGTTACTCTTAGAGTTATCTCATTTTAAGAAAAATAAATAACATGCTGATTTATACAAAAGCAATTATTGCTTATATGTTTCTCTTATTCTGTTGTAAAAATAAGTTTCTAAACTTTATGATTTCATCAAGCTATTTTTTTATAGGCTAGTTTTTTCATAAGGTCCTATTGTAGCTATTTGGTGTCAGTTTATTGAGTTGTGCTATTAAATTGTCCGCCTCTGTTCTGATGTTGACTACAGTTGCAAGGTGAACTTTTTTTTTAATGATCTTTTAAACATGAAATTTAAGATTGTATTACATGCTACTTTGAGTACTTTGGACAAATCTCACAGCAACCAACAATATTATTGTTTAACTATCAAAAACTTTAATTATCAGTAGCCTATACTAAACAAAACACGAACATTGCTTCTCAGAATATAGTGAAAATTCGCCAGATATATTAGAAGTATCCAGCTTTAAATAATATGGACTAGGCAAACACGTTAAATGACCTACGGCTTCATCTTCGATCAACAGAAAATTTGCCGCTGATGTTGATGCTGAGGCAGGCGTTACAGAAGAGGCACCGGAAGCTGAACAAGTCGACTTCCGTGATGTACTGAGAGGGCCTCATAGTGTAAGTCATTCCCTATCATGATGGCTGACAGTATAGTTAGTTAATGCCCGTCCGCTGCGACGTCGACTGACGTCTCTGCCTGGGCTGATCTGTATATTGCAGTTGTCAGGTATAGCAATTGAAAAAGATAGTACATCCCCTAGACATGTGATCTCTCAACAACTTCATTAAAAATGGTTTAACTCTTACTAGCTATAAGAATGTTCCAAGTGTTATTTGTCTTTCTGTTTATGCCTTAACCTCTTCGTGACCTACAACAATTCCCACTGAGTAAGATGTCACAATTTTCACATAACAAGTACTGGTAGTTGATATTTTGAACAATGTGCTGCAGTTTTCTAGCTTTCAGATATTAAAAATTGCTTGAAACTATCGAAATACTGTTGAGAAAGATGATGATTTTTTTTTTGTTTAAATATTTTTAAAAAGAGGAATATGTTTACTTTTAAGAGGCGTTTCTCAAAATAAAATTTTTAACGCCCTGACTTATTCACAGCTGTGCCGAGATATTTTTTTCTGATTCAAATTACATTGGTTGATCTCATTTTTGTGTTTATTTTTGTTTACAGGCACCTGAACAACAAGTCGAGGATATCAAAGAAGCTCCTGAGTTCATACAACCCATCCAGGATGTGGAAGTGAGAGAGGGAGAGGCCGCGACGTTCGAGTGTCAGGTCAAGGGAGAACCCCAGCCCCAAGTCATGTGGTACCACGACCAGAAGCCAATCAAATCAGATTCTGTGTACCAGATCTCGCCAGGCGAAGATGGCAAGTTCACACTTTTCATATCAGAAGTTTTTCCTGAAGACTCTGGAGTGTATACTGCAAGGGCATTCAACGATGTCTCTGAGATGGAAAGCTCAGCCACTCTGACTGTCACAGGTAAAAACAAAATGTTGCCTTAGTTCTTGTTTATTTCAACTCACAGATTTGATAAAAAAAATGAAATGTCTTGCAACCAGTCGAAATTGGAAAGTAGTAAGTTATTAGTATCACAGAAAAGCTTATTTTCTCTACTTTTCTTATCCATCAAACCGAAAAGCTCTATAATACTTCTGTGTGAAGTTATAGCCATTTGAAGTTGACATGATTAGAACTTGTAATATTTCCGAAAGAGGAGAAAATTGTGGTTTAAGTTTAGATTAGTATAAAGATGTATAGTCCAAAGGAACCAAACCAGTTGAAATTCAATACATGAAACATGATATTTCAACATGAATTCGGTGTGAAGACTCTTAAGAAATGGTTTTATTGTCAATATCTAAAATAAAACAACTTGACTTTTGAACGTCAACTACATTTGAAAGCCAGACCCTTAAAACCAGACCGTGTGACTTGAGAATCATTTGGATAGAATGAAAGATAAAGAAGTATGTAACACCAAATGGGATTTAGTAAAAGAATGTTGTGAAAAGTTTTACTGCACATTATTCAACATTTGCATAATGGTTACTTACGCATGATTTTTGGCCTCAACATTGCATGGGGGCTGTAAGCAGAGACTACTGTGTGGAGCAGCGTGGTTAGCTAGTCAGACTTGTGATCCTGCGGTTTTGGTTCGATTCCCAATCATGACTCATTTTGTAACTGCTTTAGGAAAGCAATTTATCCACACTTTCCTCCATCCACCCACCTGTAAAATGGGTAATGGCTAAAGGCAGTGCTTGAAAT
>BMAT01009188.1:48881-60716 GCA_019649035.1 Elysia marginata
AAACCTTGACACATCTACTGTAAGACTAGGAGAGAATAGATTGCTACAATATTCATTAGGCAACAGAAACATTTTCACTTTTTGGTTGGCATAAGCCTTGACACATTTACTGTAAGACTAGGAGAGAATAGATTGCTACATTCTACATTAGGCAACAGAAACATTTTCATTTTTTGGTAGGCATAAGCCTCGACACATTTACTGTAAGACTAGGAGAGAATAGATTGCTACATTCTACATCAGGCAACAGAAACATTTTCACTTTTTGGTAGGCATAAGCCTTGACAAATTTACTGTAAGACTAGGAGAGAATAGATTGCAACAGAAACATTTTCAAGGTCTTAAACTCTGTTGTCTTGATTTCATGTTCTTGTTCGACGTGCCATTATTTATAATGTGTATATCTATGGGTCTTTATACTTAACAATTATATAGAAAAAAGCGCCCATTTTACAGTTAGAATAAGCATTTTCATGCTAGAAGAGGACAATATATTATTGACTCAGCTTATACCCCCCCCCCAAAAAAAAAAAAAAATAAATAAATAAAGCAGAGAAGAAATACATGGTATTAATAAAGAACATGTAAAAGTAAGAGACCTTTATTCACCTGTATCTGTAAATTTCTAAACTTCATGGCCCGAATTTCAAAACTCAAATGGTTAACAAAACACATTAGAACTGCAAGGGGTTTAAAATGACAGAGAAGGTAAGAATGTGGCTAGCATTGAGTAGCCAATACGATAGCAATGCAATGAGAATCAGAATCACAAAATAATCAAGTTCATTATTGTCTTTAGTAAGTGTAAAATTTATACTAAAGTATAGTGTGTTTCAGAAATAAGTCCTAAACAGGAACAAATACCGCATTACCCATAGCAAGCCAAACTACTTTTTTCACCTACTCAAAATAACGCTGTAATGTGTTAAGCTTAGTTGGTATCAGTACAAACTATAGTTGGAGTCCTTGCAACCTGAGGTGTGCTGAAGCATGGGTCTACCTCATTAAGAGATGCATCTTTCCCCTGCAGACTGCAGAAACTGCTTTGCTAGCTCATTCCTCTACTCTGTGACCACAGATGTTGCATGCTTAACTAACCAAAGACTGAAGTTTAAAACAACTGAGTGTGGGAGATTTCATTGTCTTTTACTACACCATAACATTAGAAAAGCCTCTCTTGTCTGTCTTATTCATCATCCTCCCTCCCTAACCCCCCTCTCTCTCTCTCTCTCTCTCTCTCTCTCTCTCTCTCTTTCTCTCACTCCCATTCTTTCTACTGCGTATCTCTCTATCTCGCTACCTATCAACTCACCTGCCTGTCTACTAGTTTTCCTTTCCGTTTCTCTATCTATGCCTCTCTCTCTGTGCCTCTTTCTTTTTCTCTCTCTTTCTCTCTCTCTATGCCTCTCTATTCTCTCTCTCTCTGTATCTATGTCTCTCTCTGTTTGTTTCTTTCTCTCTCTCTCTTTCTCTCTCTCTCTCTCTCTCTCTCTCTCTCTTTCTCTCTCAGAACACACCTCATTGAAACGTCATTGTCCCAGTCACCTTATTAGAACTAGAAGTCGTGACTAATCAAAACTTTGTTCTACTTGCAATATAAAAACTCGTATATCGCTCCATGTCATTCATCATTATTATTATAACCCAAACTGTAACCATTCACACATCATCTCTGCCATGCAAGTCTAGTCACGGATGATTCGCTATATGTATGTATTATACTGTTGTCTGAAACACACACATGCCGTGTGGATCTCACACAACAATATTGGAATACATTTTCATAATAATTATTAGAAACAAACTGATAAGTAGTACAGCCAGAACTTACGATGATTCATTAGGAAATTCGTACTCGATGGGGCAGCTGTATCAAAGAAATATTTTTGTATTGAATCTCGGAGAAGAAAGGTGAGACCCTCTTGTTGTGAGGAATAAGTCTCGCCTCGATTGTGTAACATTGAAATCATCGAGAGGACATGCCTAATGATACAAAGCAGGATCATCCACGATTGGATCAGTGTAGCAACCATTATAGTCTAGCCTGATTTTCTTCACATGAGCTGACGTCATGTTAATGTTTATGCTTTAGAAAAGCAGTAGACCTAATTTGTTTTAGAGATATGGAACCTTTAATTTAGTCGAGAGTGTATAACATTAGCCATTCAGTATGGGCACTAGCGTCAGTAAATTGATGTGTAACAGGTTGGAACGGAGGAAAACACCGTTATTTAAAAGTCGTCGCGATGGTAAGTTAAGCGATAACTATAGCAGCAAAAATAATAAGAATAATGATAGTGAAATAGTAAGAATCGTAGTAATAATGCTAATAATAATCATAACAATTTTAATGATTATGATACATTAAACAGTAATAATAATGATTAATAATAATAATAATAATAATAATAATAATAATAATAATAATAATAATAATAATAATAATAATAACAATAATAATAGCAACAGCGCTGCATTTTGTATAGCGCATGGTTGCATTTGGATTTCCGTGTGCGATTTAAAGAGGAAGAAAACCACAAAGAAAATTTGTGAGCTTTAGAGGAGAGAAGATAAGTCAGAGAAGGGAGAGGGGAAGGGGAGATATGAGCCTAAGAGAAATTGAAGATAACTCGACAGAAAGAAGAAATTATTTTAAGAGGAAGAGAAGATAAGTCCATGGGCTGGAAATTGTGAGCTATGGGGAGCTATGGGGAGAAAGAAGACCATTCAGGGTAGAAGAAGAAGTTGGCTTAAGAATAAGAGCAAGAGAAGATAAGTCAGAAAGGGAGGAGGCATGAGCTTAAGAGAGAAAGATGATATGTCAGAGAGTGGGAAGGTGTGAGCTTAATCTGAAACTGAAAGTCAGAAATGAGGGAGGCATGACTAAGGAGAAAAGTCAGTGAGGGGGAACGCGTGGCGTGAGCTTAAGAGAAAAAGTCAGAAATTAGGAAGGTGTGACTTACGAGAGAAAGAAGGTAAGTTAGCAGACAGAGAGAAGGGGCGAGTTTAAGCCAGAGATTGGGGAGGCATTAGCTTAAGAGAGAAAGATGATAAATCAGAGAGGAGGAAGACGTTAACTGAAGAGAAAAAAAAGATAATTCATGAAGGACTAGGAAGTCAGTTTAAGAGAAGATAAACCCGAGAGGGACGAAGGTGTGAGCTTAAGAGAGTAAGAAAAAAACCCAGAGAAGAGGAACGTGTTTCACTTAGAGAAAAAAACGTATGATCCCCCTCTCCTCAAGAAGAAAGCTACAAAATGTGTTAAGTGTAAAATATTCTAAAATGCAATCTGTCCGATGCTTTGATCATCCTAACGAACACACCTTTTCTAATCAGATTCAGCCTCAAACGGCATTTTGTATCACCAGGCTTTCTTCAGGACAATATACGTCACAGAAAAAGAGCGCAAACGAGAAAGAAACAGAGAGCAAATTCATAGCCAGATTAAGGATAAGATAAAATATAGAACAAAAAAGTAATAGAGAGAGATATAGAGGGAAGCGCATGAAAGAGAGGAAAAGATCATTAGTAGTAAAGTGCATAGATTTTAAAGGAAATAACGGAAAACAGAAAAGAAAAGGACATAATCATAGTTTAGGTTGAAAAGATATTTATATATCTATTTAAATACATTGTAAGTTCTTTTGAAGAAAAGTAATGGATGGAGAGTAAGAATTTATTTTGTAGAAGGAGGGTGAGAACAAAAAGAGGAGAGTAGAAAATCTACTCGTACCAAAGAATGAGAGGCCATAGAGGAGAGAAAGAGGCAGAGAGAAAGAAACAGGAGAGGATAGTCACTTTAAAGTATAATTCATAACGTTTAAAGACTTCAGCTCAAATTTAAAACCAGAAGATTGAATTAAAGAGAGAGAGAGAGAGAGAGAGAGAGAGAGAGAGAGAGAGAGAGAGGAGGGGGAAGGGAGAGGTTGAAAACTGTGTTGTGTCAAAAGATGGATTAAATTTACAATATATAAGCGAGGAAACCGGAAGACAAAAAATACGGAAAATTGGAGGAAGAAGGATAAGGGGCGAGGTCGTTATATTTTCTAAAGACTGATAAGGTTAATCTTTGACAGAGGGGTGGGGAGGTGGGGAAGACGAGAAGGCATTGAAAAAGGGTAAGGAGGAGATCGGAGGAGGATACGTAACTATTGTGCTTCACACACATATTCAAACAGAGAAAGATACTTATCCTCATAAGGGCATGTCTACAGAGCAAAGGGAAAGTGTTCAATGTCATTGGAGTGTGATTATAAAAATAATAAGTCGATTCCCATGTTTCGCCATAGTAAAAAAATCCTCTTGATAAGGTTAAGTTACAAACCCTTCAATAGAATTTTGTACAACATAAATTTGATAATTACAATTTCATAGATTGTCCACTAATCTGCCGAGGACAAACACCGTGTATTATCTCCCTTATACGAGTAGTTTTCACTGCAGATACTGCCCTTGGTTTGTTCAGGACAGTTTAAATCGGTTGGCGTGAAATGGGATCCAGGCTCGAGGCTTTCTAAAACAGTAACAGGTAGATAAGCGCAAATTTTCTATCCAAAACTCTGTTGTAATTGTGAGAGGAAGATGGAACATTTAAAGAAGATGAGCTTTAGTTTGAAAGATATATAGACAAGAAATTAAGTTAGGTTAGGCATAGGATTAAAACTGAGTAAGAATAGAAGATATTGATGACTTAGTAGCCCACTATTTCTAGAGAGGACCAAGAGTCTAAATACGAAACGGATTTAATAGAGATATTGGGAATAGAAAGAGATGGAGAAAGAAGGGAAGAGAGGTAGAGATAGAAACTAGCACTTAAACAAATTAACATAATATGACCCCAATCTCAAAAACCAAGCTACAGTGTCCAGCCCCATTCTGAGACACAGGCAATCCCTCAACTTCAAACTCTTGAAAAATCAGTCAAATCTCCTTGCTTTGAAAATTCATAAACAAAATTAATTGCTATTTGAAGATAAATGCATTCTGTCATTTAAATAAAGTTCCGTGAGTTCTGTGCTTTCTCACTGGCCAGGCACAATTTTTAAAAAAATAGAAACTTTCCGACTTTAGCTGGAGTTTCATGAATATTCACACATTTCAATAGCAGCCATCCATAATGATAATTTTTAAAATTGAAAGTTTCTTATTAAACCACAAAAGACATTTACTGAACTCAAATAACACAAAGTCTTTAAAAACGACATTGCTTTTAACATATTTTGTTTTGTGCTTACATAGACGATAGTTGTAACAACAAAACACATTGTGCACCAAGAATATTTACAACTGTTTTAACAATAACGGAACAGCGGAAACAGTCATAACCCAAGTGACACTACTTTACAATAATTAATAGTGAACAAAGACGATCACAAACTTAGATCTAGCAAAAGATGACATGAAAGACCGAACAAGACAGAACATGCGCAGAGTAATATTCGAACCTCCACCACTCTCCTTTTGCTAGATCTAAGTTTGTGATCGTAATTTTTACTACGGTGAGCCTACTATACTAATTTTATTCGACCTCATTGTATCTTGCTAGATGTCCTTAGATCTAGCTCTATTGTTGCGGCCCTCTATCTTGCAGTTTCAATTACTTTCTCTCTTTCTCTATCCTACGATATTTTACAAAACAATTATATCACAAAGAACAACTTCAACAACTTCAATTAGAATCAAGAAAAGTGAAGCCTGTAGTTTATATTAAACGTTTACACGAAACTCTTCTGTATTAAAAACATGTAAAAATAGAATAAGTTAGGCCTACGCAGAGTACTAATTTGAATCATATGAAAAAATCAGGCCTGAAAACCTCGTTACATCTGTTAAATTAAGATAGTACTATATAATCAGGGGAAGTAATGAGTGAGAGACTCGTACATTACCGGTGCGAATGAGTTGAATGCCATAAACTTTAATGGTTTTTCAAAGTGGATATAACTCCTATGGTTCTCTCCGTTTTAAATAAATAAAAAAAACAACAAATAAGCTCTTATAATTTCTCAGATAATTCCGGTTATTTCTGGCAGTTTTTTTTTATTTGAAAGCTCAGAAAAAGGGAAATTTTCAAAATTTATTATGAATGCCATTTAATGTCAATATTGCGAATCCTTCTCAATTGCATTAGTAGTCAAGCATATAAAATTAATTTTGCTCAACAGCTAGCCTTGTTTTACTTTTTTTAGATTGATTTCGTCAGTCTTGGTAGGAAAAAAATTCCATGTAAATTTAACACAGCTACCGTGATTTGGAGTAGACATTTAGGTATACCATTCACGTATTTCTTCAGAATAAAACGAAGATAAAACCACGATTGTGAATGCCTGTTTCCGCTCATCACAAAAATTCGGTATTTAGTTGAGGTATTATAGAAAGTCAGTTCCTGCAAGAATAAAACTGAGGAGAGCAATATTACTATTAATTGCTAATGTGTTTCGTAAGTCCTAGTTAGTTATTTGAAGAGATCACACAATAATGTCCTCTGCTATCCCTTGCTGATTCCTACGTCAACCTTTTCTCACGATGTAGCGCCTGCTCGTATCCTGACAAAACCGGAACCTCTGACAGTACTAGAAGGGGAACCTCTCGTACTGACCTTCACCTTGGAGGGGTTGCCTCAACCGACAGTGGAGTGGTTTGTAGAGGGCTCTGCTCTCCTGCCAGACGACAACCACACGATTGAGCAGCCGACACAACAGGAAGTGACGTTGAAGATTCCCAAACCGGAAGTCTCCGACTCGGCCAACTACTCGGTGACGGTGACCAACGAAACCGGAAGTGACACTGCCTCAGTTGAGGTGACGGTTATCAAACGTAAGTTCGATTTCTCGGGAACAAAACCTACTGCAGTCTTCTTGACATTGAACTTGTTCTTATCGTTCCGGGGCAATTAGAGACTTTTCTCACCCAAATTTGTCTTATTCTTTAGGTGAAGTCTTAAAAAGACATAATTATTGCTTCCATGAGATAAGTCAAACACACACGAACAATATTCTCTGAAACATTATCGTTGCTTTTTAAAAATCTCCAGGAGTCCTCTCAGTCTTAAATTTTAACAACATGTAGCTTCGACTTATGTTTGCATTTCCGAATAAATCTTAAGAGCTTTCCATAATATAACTATCTTCCCCTCACAATATGTCTCTGTCTCTGTCTGTCTGTCTGTATCTGTCTCTGTCTATTTGTCTTTTTCTGTATCTGTCTGTCTGCCCCTCTTTTTTTCATTTCCTTACCTCACACATATTTTTCCTCTCAAAACCCATGTAAAGCGCTAGAGAATTTTAGTGGATTAAGCGCCTTATATAAACGCTTTTTACTTACTTCACAGCCGAATCCGCTCTCATAATCAATTCACATTTTTTGCACTTGCTGCCTTTCCTTTACAACAAATAAACGTTCTCCATCAACAACCAATAGTTGAAAAACTTATACGATACGCTCTCTAGACCTTGAGGGGAAAAGACCTCATATCAGAGTTCCAAAAGAGATAAAAATTAAATATTGACCTTTGTTTAATTTAAATTAAATATTTGAAAAAAAATGCAGCGAAACTTTTTTACCAGATGTCGTACTCAAAATTTATGCCAAGCAAAAATCTATTGTCTTCGGAAGCCTTTTAGATCCGGCACAGGGAACTCTGATTTGTAATACATAAATTATAATATTTACATTAAATTACCTTAAAACTATGATAGTACAAAGCAAACAAAATAGTAGAATGATTATTGCGGCGCATTGTGTGCCCACTGGTTTATAAATAAGCTTGAAGCGCCTAGTTTCTCGCGCATATGTAAGATGATCTTTTTGACTACTCTACCTCCTAGTCCCACTATTACTCCTCTCTTGTTGCTTGCACTCTTGCTCTAGAGTATACTCTGGTCTGAATGGGCTCGTTAAGAGCAAGGAATACATGAAATGATAAATTGTTCGATACAGATTTCCTTGTGATAATAATACAGTTTGAACTTTGTCTCAGCTTTTTTAAAAGAGAACAACGTCTAGCAGAATAAATCAAGGAGCTTTTTTTTAGATAACAAACGATTTGGTAAAACAGGTGGAGAACAAAAATCAACCATATAATAATGAACGATTCCAAAAATGATGACGTGCCGAAAAAATTTCAGATGGTTGTATAGTTATAAAACAATTGAGAGAATAAAATTCTCGAAGTTAAGTAGTAAGTAAAAAATACACGTCTTTATGGCGGTATCAAACTATGAAGTCATTTTGGATAGACAGATAGATAGATGGGTAGGTAGAGAGATGGATTGAAAGATAAACATAGTATGGATAAAGTGTACTTTGATAGACATGTAAGAAAAATTAAGGGGGATAAAGTTGCGTTGATAGATAAATAGATAGATTGATAGATAGATAGATAGATAGATAGATAGATAGATAGATATATAGAAAGATAGAAAGATAGGGAGATAGATAGTTAGATAAACAAAGAGATAGACAGATGGCTGAATAGGCAGGTAGGTAAATAGATTGGCAGTTAGCCGCACAGAGAAAGAAACAAAGAAGAAGAAAGCGTAAAGGTCTGGATAAAAACTATTTGGTTGAATGAAGTCGCGGCGAACACACGAAGGTTATCTAGGCACGCACAAGCGACCCATTCTGTTCGTTGCTCTCGTGGCTGTAACGTCAACCTTATCAAACTTCGGTCTCACTTGAGAGATGAACGTGTCATTTTAGACGTTTTCTGTCAAGAGTTATAGATACATGAGATACCTGCGTCGATGCGATTGGAGAAATGGGGGTGAAGGGGGCGGAGGGGAATCCTAAATTTGTGGTATTTTGTTCATGAAAACTTAATAACAGTAGTTGTTACATTTACAATCCAATTAGTTTTGACGCTGTTTTATTTTTTACTTTTTAAAGAAATATTTAAATATGAGTAGGAGCACCAACAGTTACAATTGTGATTTGAGAGATTGAGAGAGAGGGGAGAGAGAGAGAGAGAGAGAGAGAGAGAGAGAGAGAGAGAGAGAGAGAGAGAGAGAGAGAGAGAGAGAGAGAGAGAGAGAGAGAGAGAAAGAGAGAAAGTCAGACAGAGAAAGAGAGAGAGAGAAGAAAAGAAAATCTGGAATTCTTGAGCGGGTGGGATGGATTTATTTTGTTTAAAACGTAACAGCAAATTACCTAAAACTGTAAACAGTAAATGCTCTAGTTTAGGCCTCGTTTTGCGTATAGGGATAATTATTACAGACTTTAAGCAGCAACGCGTGAGTATGACGCGAACGTCTGTGGGTCTATTTTTAGAAACTGGTTTCATTATTTTTATAGTTTCCTCAATCTGCTTTCCCGATTTTCACGTACGCGTAGTGAGACACGGTGCGTGTGCTAAAGGTCTCTATTGATTCTGGGTCGAAGACATAAAACAAAGTGAGGACCCCGATTTATGGAGCTGAATATGACCATAGGGTTAAGTGGCAAAGGAACATTAAATTACACTGTACTCTGATCGCAGTCCTTTGATTTATAGAAGGCTGGATCTACATCTAGCTATGTACCGCAGTGTTATGAATGTTACAGTTTTCTTGTGTAATACGCTTGCTGGTGGGAACATTGTGCGTAGTGTTGTCATAAACCACTTAATGCGGTAGGCCTTTAAGGCTCTGTGGGAAAATCAAAGGTGTTTCTTAAGTTTCAAGTCCCCTAAGTCTATCTACAAAAGGGGGGGGATGGGGAGGCAACTAAATTGATTTCGAAACTGAATTATCACCAACTAAGAAAAAGATGGGTATAAGAGAGTGCCAGAAAAAAAAATAAAATGATCTAGAGAAAGGTAAAAAAAATAGGTATGAGAGGGTGCCAGAGAGGGAAACTAGGTGAGTTGGATGGACAAGCAATTGAGCAGCAAGAAAGTTGTACCACAAAAGAAAAATAGTTAAAGAAATTGAACCCTTAAAGAGAAAAAGTGTCTCCTACAGCATATCAAAAGAAACATTAATGAGAGGAGAGAGGTGGCAGTGGATTGAAAGAATTGGGACGGGAGGGCTGGTGGGGAGGGGAGAGAGAACATTGGAACTAATAGACAATGACATCGGAACAAGAGAGTACCACATGTATGTAAATTCATAGACACGACAGTCAGGGAGACTCTGGGTTTATGTCATCTGCGAGTTGTCCTTACATTTCTAACCTGGCGCAGATCGTTTTGACTTACCTGATATTTGTTTTCTGTACGAAGCCTGTGGCTAGCTACTATAAACAATTTGTTTTAGTTCAATACCCCAGCAGAATATTAAATAGGTTTTCCGAGCCAGCTTTTGTTTGTTCTCATACAACGTAATCCAACGTAGAAAATTACTTTTAACTAAGTTTTCGTGGATAATGGTAGTTACGTAAAATTCGATGTTCGCTGTGCTGTTCTAGGGATGCCAATGGTTTGCAACGTGTAGAACTAAATGAAGGCCGATAACAAACCGAGCAGACTAAAGGAAATTTGCATATATTGTATGAAGACATAATTCATGATGGTTTTTATACAGAACTCAAGATCAGCCTGTTTAAAACTCAACAATGCTAAACAAAGCGGCTGAAAGATGTGCCCAGTCTGTGTCAGTTTGGCTATCTACCTATCGGTGACGCTTCTTACTGGAAACAAGATAAACAAACTTGACCTTGTTAGCAACAGCGCCCCCCCCCCCTTTCCTGATCCTGAACTCTCTCCGCTTCAACCACAACCCACATAAATCATAGATAATTCCATTGACTAAGTGTTAAGTTCCTTATCTTCAACAAAAACTGGCAATGTTGACATAAGATTTTCTTGCTTGCGTCGAAAAATAGTAGAAGGAGAGACATTGTTTCCTTACAGAGCTTAGCACAGAAAAAAAAACAAGAAAGGTTGTGTCTGAATAGGGGATTTTGTCTTGGCACTGAGATTTAAGCTGTTCCGAGTATAAAGTTATTTTTTTCATGCGGTTTATGAACATCTTTCGGCCTAGTTCTGTATTAATTCATAATTTTTAAGATAATGTAAATTATTTGTGGAATGTAGGTGCTATGACTTTTCAGGAGTTTAGCAGAGCTGGTCTTTTTGTTCAAAATTAGGTTCTTGTAGTTTTTTCAACTGTAACATGTTTGATATGTGAAATAATTGCTAAGAAACAATTCTCATTTGATGTGGGTTTTGTTCCTTTTCAAAGGAATCTGGAACTTTTTATAATGGAGTGTGACTTAAATCTGGCCTAGATGTCGTAGAATTACTGATATAGCCAAAACACGTATCGTGTTTTTCTAGTTTATCAAAATGTTTGGGACGCATCCGCCTAGTTCACTCGATGAGTTCATCCAGGATTTATTTCAAAGGACTAAAGTTAAGATACGGAGTAGTCTGAAGATTGTTGAGGTCAGTCTCCACCTTCTGAATTATGGTAAGGATAAGCAGAATAAATCTAAGCTGTGGCTTTTTATATGTTAGAAACTCATGAAGTTAGATCAGGGCGGTTAAAATTAAAGCTCGAAAAAAATAATCTCAAGATAAAGAAACGTTCTAAATACCCAATTCAACAGATCCATCGTGCAACTCCAATTGGTATTCCAACAGTTACACGCTGTGGATGAGAAAGATTGTTTATCATTTCCAGCCACATTGGGGTCTACGTAGAAATATCGTTTAAAAAACATACAAAATTAATGCTCTTACAAATCGGTGCGGTACTCTTCATTGATTAAAGTTTTAATTCAGGTTTAGTTTTGTTATTCTTTTTCACACCTTGTAGGAAACAACGCATAAACGTGCGCCCCTATAACGCTACCATAGACTACTAGGGCAGGTGTTAGTATTGTTGTTTTTGGAAAAAAGAAATGATTACAGAAAGA
>BMAT01009188.1:72240-93831 GCA_019649035.1 Elysia marginata
AGAGAGAGAGAGAGAATGTGAGTTGGCAATGAAAATTAAATTCATGACCTTATACAGACTTGCCAACGATATCTAAAACCAAGTTGTCTGTTTGCGCCTGACTGTCCAGGCTACACCGCCGAGTTCCGTTGCGTTGTGGATGGGCAGCCTGCACCAACAGTGGCCTGGTCTAAGGGCAAGTGGATGAAGATTCAGGACGGTGGGCGATACACGGTCACCGCGGATCTTAACACTGGCGAACACATTCTTCAGGTACGCTTGTTGCTGGTTTAATTAATACTTTGAGCGACATCGATGTGATTTTCAGACCCAAAATAGCAAAAACCTAGCCTGCCAATCAAATCTATTTCAGAATACAGCTAGATAAGAATAAACTTTAACCTACGGGTATTCGAGGAGGTTGTATCCTGTCTTCTAGTAATGGGGCCTTAGATTAAGTTAGAAAAACCTACAAAAAATGAAATCCCGCAGCAGTTTGAAGAAACCAATTCTTGCTTTTATTGAATGGAAATTGAAGTGTATTGTGACAGAAGCTTTTTAAAGCATGCAAATTGGGATTAACCCGTATTATCACTTTTTTGGTCGCTTTTCACTCTCCACCTGCCAACCACGTACGGCACAGATGAGGGATATCAAAAACAAAGACGCGGGTACGTACACCGTAACGGCCAGCAATGAGCACGGCTCGGAGCAAGTTCCCGCGACTCTGATGGTCACAGACAAGATGGAAGAGATGACGGATTGGAAGTCGCAGCTAAAACACAGGTGGGTGTTCCTTTACTTAATAGAAGGAGGGCAGAGGGTAGGATGGGACGTGGCCTAGATGGTAGAGATATCCTCAATTATATGATGCATTCCTCCGACAACAAAATGGTATTTCTTTTCAGTAATTATTCTTCATTTAGAAAAAAGCAATAAAATTGTAAATACCTTTTTAGCTTCCTTCACACCAAATACAAAGAAATTGGCTCTATTGTTTACTCATCATTTTTTTACAAAATCAAGGAGGAAATAAAGTGCGGGAAGATTTGAGCAAGGGGATGCCATGATATAGGCGGAGGACAATGAATGCATATTTGTGATAGAGGTTGACTAAACAGTCTCGAAGCGTATTAGACCCTTTCGCGTCGTTTCGCGTACACTGTACGTCTTTTTTTAAAAAAAAATAAGTACACCGTACATCGTCCTTCAAAAATTTCATGCGCTTTGTTTGTAAGTCATAATCTATGACGAAGGGGCGGAAGTTATTTCGGCTATAAAAATTTAATGACATCATCTCAATTTATCCAGAAACTGCCCCCTTTCATTGCGAGAATCAAAAGGAGCTCCGTGATAATGATCACTAAAACCTCCATCACATGAGGATGAAAAAGCAATCAGGAATTATAAAAAGCGAAGAAAATTTGTCTGAGATATTTTGAAAGATATATCCTATAAAAATAATTCTATATACAGTACCAATTTCTCACGACATCCAATGCTTCAACTCTCGCAAGGTGGCCGGGATTGAAAGTCTCAAGATCATCGACGAGTCTCAGGCCTTTGCCAATGGACATTCTCGTATTCTTGTATATTCCGCATTACGCTAAGTTCTGTATCGAAGAATACCCTCATTAAGTTCTAGTAACCTAAGGCCAAGTTCCGCACTCCAGAACTCACCGTGTGGTTACCGGTCCTGACTCTGTTTATGTACATCATCAGGGAGGCAACCGAGATGGCAGAAGAAGACGAGGAAGCCCCCTGGCAGGTTGACCTCCGCCATGTCGAGGTTGAAGAGCAGAAATCTCCCTCGCCGGAGGAGGAGAAGAGAGCATCTCCTCCAGAGTTCCAGAGAACTCCTTACGTGCCGTTCCAGAAGAGAGAAAGACCAGAGGTAAGGGCCCCAATTTATGCACATAAAGAAGCAGTCGCCGTTCATTGACATTGCGGATTTATCATTGTAATACCTTAAAAATTAAATGATAACCTCCAGATGGCGGTCATTATAAATATATTCTTTTAAGCAATCCTCTCTGTGTATACCTAGTTATTGTAGACAATATCTCTTCATCATTTCATGTTCTTTATATTTTTAGTTAAGAACTTAAACATTTTTTTCTTGATAAGCCTCTATACGTTATAACAGTCTTGCGTTCCCAGTAAACCTTTATTGTTATTATTGTTATTATTATTAATAATATTGTTATTCATTTTCTTCTTCTTCTTCTTCTTCTTATTATTATTTTTGTTATTGTTATTATTGTTATTATGACCATCATTATTTTTTTATAATATTTATTTTACACTGATTAAAAAATTGTGTCATGGCTCATGACAAATCACTTCGAGGGCCCGTCTTCTGAGACAACGTCACAAGTAAAGACAACTTCTTAAAGTTTTATCAGATCATAAACTTTATAGATGATTATATGTTTGTTTATTTGTGTATATTACTGCTACACTGTAAGAGGATAGTGAGCAATTTTAAATATTTGACAGCTGGAAGAGGGAGAAACCCTCACATTCGAGATGGCACCGAGAGAGAGGGAGGAGCTGGAACAGTTCCAGAGAGCAGCGGCTCCGCTGACTGCGGCGGCTGTACCGGAAGACGAGGACAGTCTCGGCTACACCAGGCCTGTCAAACCTGTAGAGTTGGCAGAAACAGACGAGCAGGCCTTCATCCGGCAAAAGGCTAAGGTTAGTTATGCGTGATCATTTTAATTATATCGAGGGTTCTGAGTCTGATGTGAGGCAATCAATTTGTCGGGTCTGGAGTCTGTGGTGTTTTCTCAAACCTCCTGGAAATTTCATTGATCTTAACGATGTTTTACTACAGATTTACCATTAAACGTTGGGTTTGTTTTAAAAAATCAATTTTAATATAATTATATTGGCATATCTAGTGGCTTGATTTGTATTCGATTAAATTTCCTTTCGCTAAATTACTTTGATTTGCACTGTATAATCAACACTTCTACTATTGCGATGCCTATTCTTGCCTGTTCTGCTTTAACCACCCACTGACCATCTGACCATCACGTTGACCACCCACAGTGGCAATGGACCGTCCCACTGCAGGATCAAGCGGTCAAGGAACGCGAGACCGCCAAGTTCCAGTGCGACTTCTCTGTGCCCAACGTCCGAGTGGACTGGACAGTGGCCGGAGAGATCGTGGAGTCCAGCCCTAAGTACGCCATACAGTCTGACCAACACACCCATACCCTGCTAGTCACGAAATGTCGGCCGAAAGATGCCACTCAAGTGTCCTGCAGTTACGGGGATATTTCTACCGAAGCTAATCTAGTTGTCCAACGTAAGTCTTCATTGTCGTGGAACTTGCTTTTTTCGTTTGTAGTAGATGTGTAAATAAGTCTTGAATTGGAAATATTTTAACCGTAACTCCAGGCAGAAATGTTTCACAAACAAGCTTTGTCCGTCTGTAATTTTTTTTTCTATCGTGAATATATAGATGATCTCTCACTGGTCTAAAAACTGCAAATTTCCGGGCATTAAATAAAGCAACCAGTCCAATAGAGTCTTAAGTCGGAATTGGAACGTATTGAGATATTGGTTTCACAGGAAAGCTTATTTTCTCTTCTTCCAAATACAACAAACAGAAAAGCTCTATCATGCTTCTGTGTGGAGTTTTAGCCGTTTGAAGTCGGCAAGGTTAGGACTTGTGAAATTTCAGAAAGGGGAGAAAACAGATTTCAAAGTTTAGACGACTATAAAGATATTGAGGCCTTAGCAACCAAAACAATTAAAATTAAACACCTAAAACATGAAATTTAACATCAATTAAGTGTGAAAACTGTTTAGAAATGTTTTTAGCGTCGATATCTGAAATAAAAAAAGTTTACTTTTGAAAACCCATTAAACTTTGAAAGCCTATATCTCCAAACTAGCCCTTGCGACTTACGACTTATTTGGACTGAATGCGAGACTAATAATTCTCATAGCATCATGTAAGAAATTAATCAATAACTATTTAAAAACTCTTAAATCAACAACACATCTTTCTCCATCTCTAAGCTGTACCGGCCGAGTTCACGATAACACTAGAAGACACGGCCGCCAAGGAAGGCACAGACGCCGTTTTCACCTGCTCCACTGATGATGACGAGGCCCCAGTCCAGTGGTTTGTCAACGGTCAACCCATCTCGCCATCAGACCGGTACAGGATCACTTCAGACGGTACTGACCACACCCTGACCATTGCGGACGTCCAGCCAGGCGAGGATTGTGAGGTCACCGTAGTCGTTGGCGACAACAAGTCTTCGGCTAAGCTGACTGTTCAAGGTTGGTACAGCGAATACCTCTATCTTCTATCTGATCCTATCACTTCAGTTTCCAGGGGCCTTATTGAAACATCCAAATTATTATGATTTGTAGTTTTTGTGCTTTTGCAGAAATGTAGAGAGCTCCATGTCGTATATATGGCTTGTGCAATAGCATGAGACGCACGAGACGCATGTTTAGGGACTAAAGATGCAAATTAGTTTAATATCATACTAATAGTTATAAGTTTTAACTAGTTTGATTTTTTCCTTATCAAATGAGAAATTTTGTAGAAAGCAAGACATGTATACAAGTATCTCATTTATAGTTACTTTTTCCACATCTTCAGTATTTAAGTACCGGTATAAAGATAAAATAATAACAAAACTTGGCTGCGTTTACCCACCTTCTCGGTATTTCGCCTTTTTCTTTGACTAGTAATACAGTTCTCAATACATACCGTTTTCCTCTCTTCAAGAACAAACTGATGTATTATTTTCTTCTCTCTCTTTTCTCTCTCTCTGTCTCTGTCTCTGTCTATCTCTCTCTAGAAATCGAGGCAGACTTCCTGGTACCCCTGAAAGACCAAACCGCTAAGGAGAACTCCACTGTGGAGTTTGAGTGCACCCTCTCCATCCCGGCCAAGCCGGAGAAGGTCCGATGGGTCATCGACGGCAAGGAGGTGGACACCAGTGACCGCAGCCGCTACGAGACGGTGGTGGACAAAGAGAAGCTGAAGCTCATCATTCACACAGTCTCCATGGAGGATGCCGGGGAGGTCACGGTCAAGGTCGGCGACAAGGACAGCTCGGCAAAACTCACAGTCGAAGGTGGGTAGTAGGCATTTTTACACCAGTTCTGATATGTAGAAAGAAAGCGGGTTGTTTTTAATTTCAGAGTGTTTTTATAACATAACTTCCAATACACTGAATTGCTTTAAGCGCTTGACATGAATTTCTCAAATAGCAATTACCATCCAAGTTATCTTCTGAACTCACAGAGCCGCAGCTGTTAAGGCGCCGTTCTGTAAAATACTGATAAGATCTTCCACTGCCTATAGCCGGGTACTTCTTTAGGGCCTGAGTCAGTCAAGGAAATAAAAAAATGTAAAAAAATCTTTGCTTAGGACTATACGCCAACTTGAAGAGACAGGGCAAGAACCGCGGACATCTAGGTCATGGATTTGTGCGTCTACCACTGGAATAAAACGGCATAACAAACGCAGCTAGCTTTGCTTTTAGATCTTTTATTCACAGATAACATTCAATCATGACCAGAGAAAATAGTGAAATCAGCAATTATCACAACTGCAGGAGGTCTAGCTAGGAATAGTTCTTGGTATCAGGAAGATTATTCAAGTCTTAAGCATTTACGACTTGAAATCATCGGTAGAAAATTTACTGCATTTATCTGGCAAGATGCCTAAAACCATATAAATTATCCCAGAAATAGAAAATGTTCTTAACGATACAATAAGATAAATTATACATCTGTGGTGGCATTATCCATTTCAAAAGAAATATTCCAATTTTTTTGCTTCTTGACATTCTGCAACGAAACTCTAGCGCTTTTCAAAAACATACTTTGGGCGTCTATTTTATTTTTCATTTTTAACTCTTCACCCTCAAAATCAAATGAAGCGCGCTTTGGTAAAGTTTGAGAACTAGTTTTTTCTTGCTAAAAAAATAAAAATAATTCAAGCACTTTTCGCCATTGACCTCTTTTCACTGTATCTTTTATATTTGGGTAACCTATTCATCATTTTTTTCTTCCAGAACTTGAAGCAGAATTTACTGTACCACTCAGCGACCAAACCGTTCCTGAGGCTTCTAACGTTGAGTTCTCGTGCGAGCTGAACATCGACACTGATGACGTTGCCTGGTTCCTGGACGAGGACAAACTCTCGCCTTCTCCCAAGGACGGTATTGACATCAGCAAGCAGGGTCTTCAGCATAGGCTGTCCATAGAGGACGTCTCGCCAGACGACACTGGTGTTGTCAAAGTCGTGGCAAAGGTAAGGAGGAATCAAACTTCAGGTCATAGGTGGTGTGTGTGTTTTGTGGGGGTGGGGGGGGGGCAGCGGCGTGGTAGAGTGATTAGCGCATCGGACTGGAGATCTGGGGGTCGAGGGTACGATTCCTGACCATACCATGTTGCCATTGCCTTGGGAAAGCAATTTACCCTAACTTTCCCCAGTCCACCCACCT
The DNA here is from genome assembly GCA_019649035.1 of Elysia marginata. Lineage (NCBI taxonomy): Eukaryota > Metazoa > Mollusca > Gastropoda > Plakobranchidae > Elysia > Elysia marginata. The sequence goes on from BMAT01009188.1 coordinate 78,705, forward strand.
GTAAAACGGTTACCTACCTGCAGGCAGTCCTTGAATTTGTGATATGCGTCTGCAAAACCCTGCTTAATATGGTTTAAAAGTGGCCTTTAAATGTACTGGTCTGCTGGGGCATCAGTGGCGCTGCTCTGTGGCGAGACAGTTACGCTGAGTAACGAAGGCAAATTTCCCGAAAGGAATTATTATAGTGTATAAAATGAAAGAAATAATACCTAGGCTATATATTATAATGACTTAGAAGAGGCAGGTAGCAGGGTAGGAATCAGCTTAATAAAAATTCAGTAAATGAGCAGTTTTCATAATAGCTCTTAATTCACTGAAGACTGTAAATCCTTCTTTATGACTATCGTGAAATAACATTACCAACAAAAACCTTTTTAACTCACAAAGGAAGAGCAGTGGAAAGAATGCAATACTCTAGCTTAATGAATAAATCTTTTACCCGGGGATTCGTTTCACACCGTTGCAAGAATGAAAACGTGTACTTTTAAAGAGCCTGTCCCTTGGTCATAACGTCAACATGCCAAGCCAGAGCTAGAACCCTGGCCCACCTCACCTGGAAACTGAGTGCTTACCTCAAGACCAGGTCGACTAAGTACACAGATTATAAATATCCTATGAGAAAATAAGCTTTAAGGTTTACAGCGCCAAAACTTCCGCACATTTTTTTACTATAGTCAAACGTTTAAGTTGATAGTGCCTAAACGTCCGTATGTTTTGCTGTAATTAAGCTTTTAAGATGACAGCGCTAAAACTTCCGGATATCTTTGCCGTCTCTTTACCCGCAGTTCTTTCATAGATCTATACAAACTACTGTTATCCCCAGGGCAAATCGTCTGAGGCCAAGCTTGTTGTAGAAGAGCTCGGACCAGACTTTGCCGTGCCGCTGAAAGACCTGACTGTCATTGAGAAAGCCACGGCAGAGATGGTCTGTGAACTCACCAAAGATGTCGACAAGGTAAATACACAAAACAACAGTATTCTTTTTATTGTCATACGTTCAGCTTGTTTCGACAGAATAGGCTTAGTCTCTAAGACTAAAGGATAAGTGAAAAAATGATTTGAGAGATCAGTCTTACGTTCATCTTTGTCAACCTAAAAAAGGCAATCGGGGTAGATTTGGTCTCTGAGACAAGAGGATGAGTTAATAATTTTTTTCAGATGTCAATGCTAAGTTAATTTTTGTCAACGTTTAAGGGGCAGGCGTTCTTATCAAAGTAAGATAAGTAGCATTAGGTGCTAGAATTTACCCTTTCTATACACTGTTGAAAACTCTTCCAGCTACCTAGTTTGGATCGAGGAACGACCAAGCCTTTTTCGTATTTTAATTAAAACTTTTTACAGTTATTTGATTTTTCCTCCTTAATTTTTTTCGTTCGAATTGTTAGAGCTGTCTTTAAATATAAGTCTGCTCTATTGGACTGTAAAAGAAGAAAATATAATTATATGATTTTAAGTCATAATTCCCTGATACCATTCAAGTCATTGGCAACATTTACTTTTGGGCTTTTAAAGACTAATTTATAATTTCGATGCGAGTAACTTTGCCTTGCCAACCTCCCCCTACTCGTTTCAAAATAACAGCAAAAGCAACAAACACAAGAATCATAACAAAAATATCGAAACCAACTTAAATAATCAGGGAAAAATGTATTCATTTTATACCAAACAGGTTCGATGGTTTGTGGATGATATCGAACTGCCTGAAGGCGATCGTATCCAATTCCTTAAGGATGGGCTGAAGCACAAGCTGGTGATCAAAGACGCCTGTATTGATGACGAGGGTGTCGTGACCGCCCAGATCGGTGACAAAAAATGCACCGCCTCGTTGTTTGTGCAAGGTACGTGACTCTCTCTACAAATGTCGGGAAATTGAGAACTGACGTTAGAAAGAGTAAGAAAGTACTTTAAAGGCGAAGCAAAGAACTTCGACGTGGAACTTCTTTTTTTAAGAGGCATAGTTCCGACATTGTAAAACCTATTTTTGTAAGCAGAGCGGTGAGTGCAGAGGCAACCATACGTCAAATGTTTGAATCGCACCGAAGGCTACCATTTTTAACTTATTTTCATTTAATTAAACTGCTTTTTTACATTAAATCTTTAAATTATTACTCAAAACTGGAGGTCGGATATCAATTTATAGACAGGGTCGAAAGCACTTTAAGACTTATGAAAACGTGGCTCACTTTTTAACATTATTTAAAATATGTATAAGCTATATATACAAAAAGGAGTTTAGGGACAATCACTTTGAGAGATATAGATCTAGATATGCGGCGTATTATCGAAATAATACGTTTTGATAAATTAAATCGTTGAGAGAATCTATATAGCTCTTAAATGTTAAATTAATGTTCATGAAACAAAACAAAATCGGTAACAGTGATTGATGGTTTATATGATGGATCGAGTCCTCCCATTTCCTAAAACCAATGACATTTTCTGTTTATTACTACTACTATTTTTATTAGGTCTACTGCTACTACTACTACTACTACTACTACTACTACTACTACTACTACTACTACTACTACTACTACTACTACTACTATTATTATTATTATTGTTGTTATTTTTTATTATTATATTATATTACAGTGACCTTTACAAAAAAAACGAAATTTTTTTATCGTTTTACTTATTTCCATTGAACGTATCTCATCGCTATCCATGATTTCTACGAACAAACGCCAAACCACTCTAAATACAGCATTAATTTGAAATTGAATTTTTGTCTGTATTGAATATGTATAGCTTTGTGTTCCTTGTAATAACCAAAACAATATGCCCCTTAGGTTTACATGATAATAATGATTTAACTTGTCTTATCTTCTGTGTCCTTGTTGTTCCAGAACTTTCCCCGGAGTTCATCCGCCCCCTGAAGGACGTGAGCATCAGCGAGGGCGAGACAGCCACCTTCGAGTGCGAGCTCAACCTGGAGGCCAGGACAGTGAAGTGGTTTCACGAGGGCCAGGAGGTCGGCGAGAAACCAGACAGCCGCTACCAGGTTCTCAGCGAGGGCCGCATCCACAGGCTGGTCGTCAAGGACGCCATCCTGCCTGACGCCGGCGAAGTGATGGCTAAGGTCGAGGACAAATCCACCCACGCCGAGCTGACTGTGGCGGGTAAGACCTGCTGTGTGTCGTTATATTACTATATTGACTGCATGTTGCGGAATAAAGCGATTTGTCTATCAAGATGGCGGGGGCTTCCAGAAGTTTGGTTGAAAATTTATTTCTTGCAACGGACGAATATGACTCTACATCGTTTACAACCCCCCTCCCCTCCTGAGTTCAGCTTTAAACTTCCGGAGGGTCCGCCATCTTGATAGGCAAAACGCTGTATGCAGTGGATCAGTGGATCATACCCACAACGAGATCCGTCTAGTAGGCCGTATTGTGGTTTATTGAACATCAGTTGCCTTGCTGGTTTATTTACCAATATCATTCAAGCAATAAAAATAGTGTTATAAATATAAAAAGAAAAATATCAAAAGCTTACGTAAGTTTTTTTTGCACTCGGATGTGGCACAAAAATATAACGTATGTTTACACACTTTTTCATTTTCAGTGTTAGGTATATCAAAGTGTTTTAAGCCCACTCTTTGTTTTCAACTTATGCGCTTTAATTAAGCGAACTAAGATAATATTTAAGGTTAATTGATATGGTACCATCTGCTTTTTTTCTTTTTTTTTTTACAAAGAAATGAACGACATTCTTTTATAAATGACACAATGATGATGAGTGCATAGGAAATATCATTGAGTGTACTTATGTTACAAAAATCGGTGTGACCTTACTATAATTGACATTTAAAAAAAATAATGTATTAAAAGTTCTAATTTAAAAGCATTTTTTTTCTGCCAACCAGAAATCCCCGTGGACTTTACCGCAGAGCTTTCCGAAGTTCACACAGAGGAGCACAAAATGGCGCTCTTCTGTTGCGAGGTCAACAAAGATGACGTCACAGTAGAGTGGCGCAAGGACGGCGAACCTTTGACCCCGAGCAACAAACACGTGATCCAGACAGACGGCAGACGTCACTCGCTTGCTATCAAGGACGTCGACCAAGCAGACGTGGCCGAGTACAGTATAGTTGTAGGAGACCGTCTCAGCAGCGCAACGCTCCACCTCGATGGTGAGTGCTCCGAGGAATGGTGGAAGGAAGTTGTATTTGTCTAGGGCCAGGGGAAAAATAGGATATCATCTCTTTTTTTTTTACCGGAAACAGGATTATGGAATCTTAACAAAACGTAATAATAATGCTTTAGGGTTTTAAAACAACGCACATAATGCCAAAACGCTCATTTTTAACGATGAGGGTATGCTAGGTGAGACTTCTTTTTACCTTGCTGTATGTTATGTTAGAAATTTACTTATAACATTGTTGCATATGCTAAATACATCGCAATGGAACTTACCTTTATCAATAGGTAAATAAATTTATTCACCGACTGAGATTCTAGTATTTTATCGTGCGAGACCAGATATTAAATGATTAATTTACTGTGTAAATTTAAATGCAAGTTCCATTTAGAATTTATATGTCTTTTACTCGTAATCCAAACTGTTTTTTTATTTCTTCAAACCAATTGAGAACTGTAGTAAGTACATAGAATAAAACAAAGAAACCGTAAAACATTACAGTAGTTAAGGCTTAGGGCTCGCACTTTTTACATAGCCCTTAAATATCACACCATGAAGTGGTTTCGCAAAAGATTTTGAGTACATTTTACCTATGCCTTTTTATAGGGGCTGTTGCATAACGAACTCTCTTGTGGTAAAGATAAAAAAAAACCACACCCTTCAGCGAGATCTTCTGAGGGGGGTGGGGGTGGGTAGTTATCAGAACTTCAGTGCTGAATCTAAGCTTAGAGACAACCATCCCAGAACCTAAAGGGGAACTACTCTAGACAGTTTTTTACGTTCATGCAACAGCCCTGTGCTCTATGTCAATAGACTTATTTATTAGAGAGCTATCAACACTTTCCGCAATTAACCCATGCTCAAACAAAGCGCTTTGGATATTGTTATTACTAGAACCATTAATATAACTAACACTTACTGGATCAAGTTTGAATGCAAAGGGTTAAATAATAAAAAATCTTTTTTGCAGGGTAAAGTCATAATTTCATTTTCCTTCCACCAAATCTTCGTACAATGTCATAGCTATATTTTTACATACTTATTACAAAATCATCTACCCAAGAAATTGCTTTTCACCTTTCATTCCAGTATCATTTCCATAATACGCAACGGACATGCATCTAGCTATACCTATGAAACTGTTTACTTGCATGCTTTTTTTTTTTTTTTTTTTTTGCTTTTTCCCTTCGTTTTTTTTTCATAAATCAATTTAATTTAAGCAGTTCTTCTTTTTTTTCGTTTACATTCTCGGTGAACACGAAACTCATCACAAAAAAACCAACTGTCTGCCCGAAAAGCATGCTTTTCCCAACACCTTGCAAGTCCAGTTCAAAGTCACACATTTCATGCATGAAATCATAATTGTCAGAATGATGTTTTGGTACTTCACATCACATAATTATACAAGACCATACAGCATTTTGTTTATAAAATGAGAGCATAATAATAGCACATGTAAAATAAATTTTGTTGTACACCATTTAAACTGTGTTTAAGAAACGTGGAAACCAATGTGTTTGGATTTTCTAAATTTACAGTCTAAATAACTCCAAGCCAAATAAAAATTGTAAGTGAACATATCTATGTGTGATGATTTTATGTACAGAATTTTGGTACAGGGCTAGATCTGTTTTGAAGTAACTATTGATTACCAAACGTTTCCTTTTCAATTCATTTGTGACAACCTAAAACATCCGTTTCTCAATTTCAAAATACAACCAATGCTTGCCACTCTTGGCTGATTTTGCTTCATTCTAAAATCTTATGTAGGTTCTATTCTATCAACATAAAACCTTTTGCGGGCTTTGGTATACGAAGACAAATTGTACTTGCTTTCATTTGGATCGCTTTTTTCTTTTCCCCCCGCCTTTTTGTCTCACTCATTGCTTCTGCGTTGCTGACATTTGAAAGTACCACAAGCTTGGAGCTTTTCTCCTTTTCAATCTTTTAATTTTGTTATCCTTTTAACTGGGAAAGAAACCAATTAAAATACACAGAAATCTGGTTTAAAATGAAATTTTTTTTACTCACAGTTTTTAAGTCTTTATGTACCACAACAATACAAAAAATAGTCTTTAAAGGTTTAATGCTTTTCAAAGATAGCGAAATCTAGTGATCAATGTAAAGGGTTTGATATGTTTTGTTTGTGTGAGTAATTCTTGTTTTTTAATGTACATGTGTCATGTCGTGAAAATGAGTATTCAATTTTTTTATGAGTTCTCATAATCGATGCATGGGGTTGGATATTAGTTAATGACAGTGCATTTTAGAAGAACAATATTAACAAATAACGTTTACTCGGAAGATATAACTGTGGGTCCACATTCATATGGTCTATACCTGTTACCAAAGAAACTATGTACAACTATACATAAATAACAGTTCTTTTTTTGTTTCTAGTCTTTTTAATAATCCAATAGTCCATCTGTTACCTTCTTCAAGGGTTTAAAGCTTTAATTTTTTTCAAACCAATGCCAAGTTGACATGTTTATAATCGAATGTTTTCTAAAAATAAATTTAATTTAGGTAGATCTAATTTGCTTACATATGACTTTGTTTGATGCTTTCTTATAATAGTAAAAAAAGTTGTATGATTTTTTTTGTATATTAAATCAATAAGATAACGAAAATAATTTTATCCTAAAAACCCCAAAATCAATTTTCTTTTTTTTTTGGCAATTGTATTTTAAGTGTTACTGCTCCCATGAAAATAAATGACACTATCAATGATCTCTTTCCTTTGTTTGCCTACTGTATTTGTTGCATGCTCCCCAAAATCTAACACTTGTATTCTTTTTTTTTCGTTTTTGGCTCGCCCAAAACACATCGGTCTACAACAGGCATGTTCCACACAGGACTATCAGAGGATGCACTACCAGGACGCATGCGCACTTCCCCACCCATCCCTGAATCAGACCAATCAGCATGCCTAGGTTTAGTAGCAGGTCAAGAATCGGTGCCGCATGACGTCACTGATGATGATCTCTCTCAGTTCGAAACGATGGTCCCATCAGATAATGGTGATTACAAGGGAGTTAGAGGTTTAGATGAAATTCCTAGAGGATCGACAGAAACACTAGAGTTTCGTGATAGTCCGAATTTAGAGAGCGATAGAGAATTTTCAAATGATGAAGAAATCCGTAGGATCGACGATAGCTTTGATATAAGTACAACTTACGAAGAATCGGATGATAGTAAAAGGGATACTGTTGTAAACAGCAATACTCAAATGATGAGACCGTTGAACGAGTCTTTGTCCTCGTCAACATTAGAGAATGAGAGTAGCGCTGAAGAGGAGGAAGGAGAAGAGGAAATAAACTCATTGGAGCCATCAGAACCAGCTAGTTTGGTTTCGGAAGACTATTCGTTCGACCATTTACCAGTTGTTAATGAGCTTGGCGTTGAAAACGTTGGAAGAAATGAGACTTCGCTTTTTGACGAGTTGAAAGCAGGAAGGTTACACGAAAGCTTCTCGTCTACTTTAGATAGTAGTGAAGACAACAGCATGAGCTTAAATAAAGATAACGACGATGATGCAGAACTTGGCGCATCAAACACCGGACATGATAGCATCGCCCAGGTATCGACTAAAACTCCCGAAAAACCAGCGCCCCCTAGCAAATTAAATCTCATCGTCTCGCCACTGCAGCCTACGAAATCGTTCAAAAACGGGGTGGCTATTTTCGTTTGTGAGGTCATCAGTAAGCGGGTGGGTGTGGCTTGGGAGAAGGATGGTCAGAAGATTGAGGCGTCCTCGAAGTACGTGGTCACTCGTGCTGGCAAGATGCACTCGCTGACCATACATGACGTGCAGGCAGGGGACGAGGGTCAGTACAGTATAGTGTGTGACGATGACCAAGCGTCGTCTGCAGGGCTGGAAGTTCGGGGTGTGTCCAGTAGCTAGCCCATGTCCAGTAGCTAGCCCATGTGTATTGTAGTTTCCTAGCTGTGCAATGCTCGCAAGGGTGACGATTGGTGACGATGCTAACATCTGCGATATTGTTGTTCATTTTGCATTCCTAGTTATGATTGGACTATAATATAATTTATGCAAAGGAACAGGCAGCATTCATTTGCATATATCACTTGTCAAACCATTCTGCAAAAGTTTTGTGAAGCCGTTAGAGCTTATGATCTTGTTTTCCTTAAGTTCTTTGGTGTTAATAAATAAATCCTTGAAGCATGGGAATCCTTTATCACTATCCCAGCGCTAGGTGAATGTTTGCAAACCGTTTACATCATAGCATTCTCTTTATCTCATTTCATTTCATGTTTGACTTAAATATATTTATCGATCAAGAAAAAGAGGATTAAAATTGTACCTCCACGACAATACAATGGAAATCAGATGTAAAGCTAAAATATGAAGTTTTTTTAAACTATGAATAGTTTGTGTCCTTGCTCATTTTCCATGCATCATCATCGATGTTAATATTATCTTCAACCAGGGATTTTATTTTAAAATCTTACAACATTCCCACTCTCTCCTTTAATAATGCTATTCGAAAACAATGTTCTATCCTTTTTTAGTAATATTTCTTGCATTACATCTCTGATTTTATTGCTATCATCCTAGTTATCAGACTTCTATTCTCTCTGTTGCCTTCGTTCATCTGCCAACTTGTGTTCAAAACCAAAAAAATATCGGTCGATTTTAATTTGTTTCAGATAAGTTGCACTCCATTTCTCTTTCATTATTTCCTCCATTTTCCTCTGTCAACCCAAATTGATTTTAAAACTCATCAAGTTAGGATTTTATGTTTTTACTTTCGATCTTAAAGTGAACTTAATTAGCAAATTGAACCTTATATTATACTCACTCATTAGCATTTGCACTGGTGCAGTGTGAAAACGCTCGAGCGTTTCTCGAAGTTGAGGTTATGTTTTTGATGAGAAAATTTAACTTACTCTCAGAGATTTCTCTGTCTCGTAAAATTTTTCAAGAAACAACCCTAAAAAAAAAAACAACATCTTTTCCTCTCAAAAGCTTTGATGTTTTCGAGTACTTTAACAAAAATGACCTGCATAGCTTACACTTTGAAATTGACCACATCTACCCCTTCTCTTCATCGAAGATTTTTCTATTTTCACCGCTTTTGTGCGGAAAACTGTGACAAAAGTTACACGATCAATCTTCATTTTGTTTGTTTTTTATCCGTAAGTGCATAGAAATGCATGGATTTGTCTCATTTACAAAACCTAACTTTTTCACCTCTACTGCTGATTTTCCTTGTTTTCTGCCCATATTTATCCAATGCAATATCTCTGTACATATATCCCCATGCCTGCTTCCTAGCTAACACGCTACTAGAGAATGAATTCCGCTAACCCCGTTTCTACCTGTTTTGTTTTATACATATATTTCATATATATTTGTAGACAAAGTATTACCCCTCAAATTCTTTCAAAATAACATGTGATTATAATGAGCTGTGACGTCAGAACTTGTACTTAGTAGGATTTTTACAGATAACCAAAACAAAAAGGTGCCACACCTTTTAATGTCTGAACTTATTCTTTTTTTTTGATTCACTAAATGTCGGATTGATTCCACGAGAAATGTAGTCACTCTTGCATAAGAATTTAAGATTAACGTTAACTGTACATTCGAATCATAAGTAGTTTTCTTTGTCATGTGTTAATAAAAGCCTTCAAAGTTCTTTCGTTCTTTTTATGGTTAACAATGTTCTAGAAAGTATGCGATAATTGTTTATCATTTCACTAACTTGATGTAAAAACCGTTCTTAAATACGCGTAATATTTTTTTTCTCTTTCAACTACGTAGAATATGCCTTAATTTTCCATTAATTTTATCAGTATTGAATAAAGACTATGCATCTAAAAGTACTCCTGTTGAACCTGCCTTTCCTAATCTAGATTCCATTTGTGCATGAATGACTGCAACCTGTTTTGTTTCATATCCCTCCATCTCTGCATGCTGCCCCTCAACCTCTTAGATGCATAATCTTAGAGTTCATGTATGTTCACGTGTGAAAGAGAAAGCCAGTTGTGCGGTTTACGTTGTTATTTATTTTTCGTTCATACTTGTACGTTAGGGTGTTTGTATAGTGTCTCCAGTAGCAATGTTGTCTTGGTAAATTGTGAAGTTTCACGTGTCTTGTTCGAGATGGCGTTCTGTTTTATTGTCTGTTTTGTAGTTTTGTCAATCTAGATGTCTGTAAGCGTCAAAATGTCTGCCCACGTTGCCAAGGTTACCGGACTTAAGGTTTCTAAAGGGAACAAATAAGTCGTCACTGTCAGCTCAATAAAACCATAACATGAGCCCGTTTCTTAACAAAACACCAAAGATGTCAATAGTAGCCACAACAAAACAAGGAATGCACCTTTGTAGGTGCTATGTTAAATTTTCATTTTTCAATACTGATAGCTGTTATCTTTGAAAAGGTTATCAAGGTTGGGGTGTAAAAAGCAGAGGCTTAATAATATATGCATCCTCAGGGGCTAATAATTTCTAGCGTTTCTGAAGATAAGAAAGTTATTATTTGAACTCATTATCAGGTTTATGCAAGGTTTATGCACCAGTCAGTCTGTTCCTGCAGAATACCTAACACATGCTTTAACCCAAACAATAATTTGTAAACAAAAAAAACAAAAACGAAATGATACAATAAAGGTTGAAAAACAACAACAACAACAACAACAACAACAACAAAAAAACCTACGCGGTGAAGCTGACGCACCATACAATCATGTAGTAATGGGATAATAATAATAATAATAATAATAATAATAATAATAATAATAATAATGATAATAATAATAATAAACGAACTAACTCAAGATATGATCAATATTGCCAGATGAAGAAAACCTCTTCTATTACCGTAAATTTCTCTGTACTTTTCTTTGGCATAATGAAAGCAATATCTCCTTAGCAACCGAAGTAAACAGCCACCCATTAGAAAGATTAAAGTACAGGTAATATTGCTTACACTAGAATTTCTCTACATATAAGTCGCTACAACTACAACAAACGCATCAGTAAAATTCTTTCTTTGAAAGCTAAAATCCTACAGAAAGCCATTGCCTGTATAATAATCGAAACCCAGCGAGGTTTTTCAATCTCAAATCCTTCCTGCTCACCTATAAGCAAACAATAATTTACGCACATTTTAAGCCATGGTCATTTCAAGATCTCTTCTTCCACACTATTCACACTTTAATTTTAAAAGAAAACAGTACAAACGTGAACTTAGCATACATCCATTGATTCTTGGACAATTACAAGTACACCTCTGTCAACACTATAAAAAAAACCCAAAAAGCTCAAGAGAAATAGTATCAAGTCACCATGACCAAATATGTATCGCTTTAAATACCTACACTCGCATCCACACATTCAAACGTTACATCTGAGACATTCAAGACATACACTCCATACAAACACATAAGAGTATTAACTCGGACCTTACACAGAAGAAAAACCAATAGCACGGTCCATGAACAGTTTTAGCAGCGCCAGTTTTGGGGCTGGGTCCATTTGCAATCTCCCCTTCTCAGAACTTCCTCTGAAGGTGACCTTGACCTTAGCTCGAGTCGAGTCAGAGGTCGAGAGAAGCGCCATCTTCACTTGCATGCTCTCCAAGGTCGACCTTCGTGTGAGTTGGTACAAAGAGGAGGAAAAGTTACAAGCGTCGAGCAAGCATGAGCTCGTTGACCTGGGTCGCATGCATAAATTAATAGTGCATGACCTTTGCCCTGCGGACTACACAGATTACCTGGTTGCTATAGGATCTCGCCGTTTGACAGGACGACGTCTGCTCGAAGGTTTGTCATCTCCTTAACCTGTAGCTGTATAAGAAAAATTGAAAGGCTCAGAATAATTTTGAAAATCTTCAAAGAGCTCGTATGTATAAGCGGTTCCTTAATAACGTTGCGGTTCCCTAGCATCGTTGCGGTTCTCTAATAACGTTACGCTTCGGCTGACCTAAAGCTACTCTCCAAAACTGCTGCAACAAAAGTAAAGTATCTAACAGTTTTGATATATATACAAATAAGCGAGGCTAGGCTTATTTGGGATGATTAACTAATCTCGGAAATGTCGGCCACTGACTCGATATAAACATATTTTGCTAGCTTGGGAGATGTTTAAACCTGTTTGCCTGTTTTCGAAACGCGCCTACCTTATAAAAACAAAAGGGTTAAAGAAGTAAACGAATACGCAACCGATTTGACTGGTATAGAAAAAATGTCTAAGAAGTTGTAGATTTTTTTGTCAACAACCTAAGTAATCATTACCAATTTTAATATATCAATATTCCCAGAAACCGTAACAATGTGGGTGTAATAAAGATCCTTATGGATTAGTTCAGGTATTGGGGGAAGAACTTCAACCATACGACATAATTTCATTTACTCTTTCTATGAGAAGTATTTACCGATGATGCAGTATCATTCTATACGTACAATTTTCACAAAACCAGACAATTAGGATGATAAAGTTCAATTTTCAAGATCATATATTAATCGATAAGTTATAGGATTTTGAGAACACTGAACTCACAAAAATCCATATGAAATAAGATTATATAAAAATCGCTCAATCTCCCTCTTAGTGTAGGACCTAGTTGTATAGAGAAAGAGAGAAAGATGTCGAAACATAGAAGATCCAGACAACAGTGAGATACGATGAGACCATATAGAATATAGAATTAGTATGGTAGTAAAGAAAGATAATTACAAATGTAGATCTAGCAACTAGCGAGACGAAAGACAGAGCAAGACATTGCAAGACGGAACATGAACAAAGTAAGATTCGAACCCGCGCCACACGCCGACAGCCATCGCCTTGCCAGACGAGAACCTTAGCGTATCCGTCCCTTAGTGCAGGACTTAAAGAGAGAAAAAAAAATCTAAATTTTGTTGATGGTTCCTTTTGTTTTTTTTTTGCTTTTTACAACAGAACATGCATGATCAGTTGTTGTCTTTCAGCATGAAAGTTTATTTGAAATAATCTGCTATGGTGTGAGACAAACATTTTATCATTTCAATGATGCGTGATTGCCTGCATCAAACTTTTGAATAATTATGTTGTGCGAAAAAACCTGAGCATCCACATCTAAAGCATGCAGAACCACTGACCAATCATTGGCAACATACCAAAAACGCACTGCATTATGGGAAAAAAACCAGCGCATTTTCCTCAGAAATGTTAAGAACTGTTTTTTTTTTCAAAATCAATCACGTTTTGTACAGAATTAATATTCAGATTATTATCCAAAAAGTCTTAAGTACTCGTACAAGTAACGAAATCTTAAACCACACCATAGGTTAAGTGCGTAAGGGTCCTTTCACAAGATGCGTACGTCATTCTAAATACGTACGTTTTCTGAACTGGAGAATTTGAAAAAATAAATCTGTCCCTACACATAACCTGTAAACACTTTTTCATATCGGCGCGTCACCATGTAAAAGTGTGAACGTATCACAGCCGTTTAGCGGTCCGTTACCGATACGTAGCCTTAGCATGTCATATGCGTCGTGTGAAGGGACCATAACAAGACTTGGTATGCTTTATGCCGTCTATGGCTGTACCAAGGCCCGTGTTAGATCTACTCCTAATACTAGCTAGGTTGAATCATCATTAACATTGCGAACGTGTCTCGGATATTATGCTTCACAGAGGCCCCGCTGGAGTTTACAATCCCTCTCACCGAACAAACCTGCAAGGAAGGAGACACCGTGACCTTCAAATGTGAGGTCACAGAGTCTGACCTTCCAGCGACATGGTTCAAGGACGGACTGGAGGTCATTTTGTCTGACCAGGTCATTGCCTCAGTAGACGGCAAGACCCATACGTTGACTATCAAAGACACGCCGCTTGATGCTGACGCGGAGTATACGGTTAAGATAAAAGACAAAGAGAGCAAAGCCAAGCTTAATGTTCAAGGTGAGGCGAGCTGCCATCTCTTTGACATGGAATAACAGTCGAGGGTTTCAATCCCTCAGACAGATGAATTTTACTTTTGGGCCAACTTTATTTTAGCTTGCTACTAATCAATACCAAATAACTTATACTTTTCAAATATTTAATTAGGACACGAAAATAATCAAACCAACTAAATAATAGAACCTACTTGTAGCTTTCTTTGGTTTATTAGGCTAGTATACCTGCCTAGGTGTATTACTCTTCCAATTTGAATTTCTGGCAATACTGCAAAGAAACCAATGTATAACTATTGATTTCTTGAAAAGAAAACAAACACTGTGCAAACATCAGCAGAGTCACTGCATCTAAGACCAAATGAAAGAACCCTTGTTTTTATAACGTTTCTAAAGTCTAATGATTAAAGTAAACACATTACAACAGGCCTAATTTAAATGGTGTTTAAAAGGTCGATTTCACTTCATTATAAATATGAGTCATTTTGAATTCACAAATATATTTTAATGTAATATCGGTAGAGCAACTTACGTTTAAATTTTATGAAAACTAATGCCTGGCTCTTTGCTGTCTTTTAACCAACTTTTCCACCATGAATTTTCAACTTAAATATTAAACAAAATTTTTTTATCTTGTCTCCGTCCTTACTTTAGAAGTGGCTGCCGACTTCACACTTCCTCTGTCAGACACAACTGCGCAGGCGCATGAATCAGCGACCTTTACCTGTGAGGTCACCAAGGACGACGCTGACGTACAATGGTTAGTTAACAACAAAGAGGTCACACCCAATGAAAAGTTCAAGGTCGCAAAAGATGGCAGGAAACACTCTCTCACAGTGGTTGACCTTCAACCCGAGGACAGCGGAGAATTCACAGCCCGGGTGGGCGGTAACGACACATCGGCTAGCCTCACGGTGTCAGGTAAATTACTTCCCTTGGAGCTTTTTTTATTTTTAATTCTTTGGATCTTGAAAAAATGCGACCCCATGAATTCTATTGTGTAGCAACAGAATATGTTTTAATGCTTTATTACTGCAAGTCTTGAAACAAAGAGTCAGAGAGAGAGAGAGAGAGAGAAAGA
>BMAT01009188.1:101426-113000 GCA_019649035.1 Elysia marginata
GAGGGCACGTATAAGATTGAAGTGGATGGAGCCACCAGTGAGGCTTCGGTGATAGTCAAAGGTGAGATAATGAAAAAAAAAACAGAAATAAAGAAAAACTAGATTATTGCAGCACTATTAATGCGCTTATTTGTATGAGGCATAAAAAAGTTTCATAGCCTCCGCCCTCTCCAACCTACCCCCCCCCCTCCCAAATGTTTTTTTTTTTGGTATATTTTCAACAAAGAATTTGTCAGTACAGTAGAAAGATATGCTATACTGCTGCTACTCCTCAGTGAACTCTGAAGGTAAACTAAGCTGTACCTTTATAGTGCAAAGAGCTCTTTTAAAAATACTCAATACTTTATTGTTGCGTTTATTTATTCCTTACTTCTTATTTTAGTTTTCCTTTGCTTATTAGAGAACGAATTAGAGATATTTTTTGCAGGACTGGTGGGCTGAGGTTGAAGGTAGCAGTAGTTACAGACTGTATAAGCATATTAAGTCGTCTTTTTGCTATGAAATGTATTTGAGTGTATGTGTAAAAGCGCACAGGATTTCCTTAAATAGAATTCATCTTAGTTCCCATGCATTTAATGTTGAGAGGGGTAGGTGGGGGCAGAAAGAGTACCTGTAAATAAAAGAATATGTAGCGTCTGTGGAATCGTTGAAGATGAATACCATTGTTTGATTGATTGCAGTAAATTTAAAGAATGTAGACTAGGATGTTTTCCAGCGAAGTTTGCAGAGAAACCAAGTATTTTTAACTTTGTCAACTTTTTGAAGACTAAGAATGAACGAGAACTTAAATGCTATCTGCTTTATGTGCGCGAGTGTTGAGAGAGTATACGAAGAGTGTCATGTAAAAAAGAGTTTTCTGGGTGAGTAGCGCGCGCGAGCGTGTATATATCTAATTGGTGATTGTACTTGTTAATTGTACTTGAAAACTATACCTGAAGATCGAATGTTATTCTACATATATATTGATGAATTGGCCTCTGGCCTAATAAAACTATTGAATTGAATTAAAATAATGAAAATTTAATTGCATTTTTTTTGGTTCCCAGAAGAACCATTGGAGATCACTAAACCTCTTGAAAACATCGATGTTAAAGAAGGGGAAAAGGCGACTTTCACTTGTGAAGTCTCAAAGCCCGATCTAGATAGTAAATGGAGTATCAATGACAAAGAAATCTCATCAGAAGATGGGTATGACATCACTGCTACTGGCAAAACTCACGCTCTTACCTTGGAGAAGGTTGCAGTAGAGGATGCCGGGAAATACAAAGTGAAGATCAAGGACAAGGAGAGCTCGGCAAAACTCAAAGTGCGAGGTGAGATGTTTGAAGCTCTCGTTGTCTTCAAGCTGCAAGAGAAATGTTTTCTGTTTTGTTTCGTCTTTTACTTGATATCTATCACGTGATATTTGTATCTAAATGCAGTTTTAAAATCTCTTACTACATGTGAGATTTTAGGAATCCGCGACAAAGTTTCTGACCAATACGGATGTAAGGACTTTTTTATTTGATAAGACGGGTTGTAGAAAAAAATAGAATCAAAATTACTAAAGACTTCATAAGACAATCTACATAACTAAGTACGCTAGAGAAATTAATTGTTTTGTTTGAACTTGTCACAGAAATACCACTGGAGTTCACCAAGCCTTTGAAAGATACTGAGGTCATGGAGAACCAGCAGCTGACCTTGACCTGTGAGGTCAACAAGCCTGACCTGGAGGCTAAATGGACACGAGACGGCAAAGTGTTGGACAGCTCTGACAGAATACACATCTCAAGAGATGGGTGCGTCCACTCGCTGACCATTGAGAAATCAGAGCTCGGTGACGCTTCTATCTACAGAGTTAGCATCAAGGACAAGAAGACATCTGCAAAGGTGGCCGTCAAAGGTTGGTTTTGGTCTCAAGCATTTGGTTATATGTTCAAAACTAAATATTTTTTTCTAAAAATAAAATACGGATTTAGTATACGTGTTGTAGAACGAAATGTAATAGTAAACTTAAAATTTAATCTCTTGCTGTCGCTTGGTTTTAGGTCTCGAAAAAAGTGTTTTAAAAAAAGTTTGATAATTATCTTGAGACCTGTGCGAATGGGTGTGATTTTGGAAACATTAATTCAAAAAGAGCATGGTTTCTGTTTAAAAAAGATTAATTGTGTTTCCTATCTTTGAAATCGGAAGAGGTTTTCATATCTTTACGCAAAATTTCGATATTCAGGAATGAAAGCTCTGAAAATGTAATGTTCAAATATTCAACGTCTTAAATTACTTATTATGAAAACTGCTAGACCCTACTCATTTGCTCATGTTGGGATCTTGTGAGAATTATATGTTTACTATCTATCATTAAATCATTGTGCTTCACAGAGGAGCCGCTGGAGTTCATCAAACCGTTGGCCGATATCGAAGTGCAGGAGAACCAGAAGATCTTCCTGGAATGCACGCTGTCCAAGCCTGACCGCAAAGTCACGTGGTACAAGAACGCAGTGAAGTTGCCAGCGTCTGATACGGTCAAGCTGGTCTGTGATGCGGCGACTCACACGCTGACCATCGACAGGGCGGAGCTGTCTGACCAGGCAGAATACTCCGTCAAGGTCGACGGCAAAACGTCCAAGGCAAAGGTCAAGGTTATTGGTGAGTCTTAGCTGCGCATGCCGCAAATCCATAGTAATTTTAATGAGAGCGGCGTTTGTATCCCATTTGTAACTAATTGCCACGGTCAAACTAAACCCTAGCACACAAGTTATGACTTTTTTGCCAATTGAAACTATATCATTGAAGCAAGTTTTTTTGACTTCATAGAAGCCCAAGTTTTTTTTCAAAAGAGCTATTCAAAGACTATAGTAGTGATAAAAGGCAAGTGACTTTAAGCAAAAAAACAACAACCATATAATGGCCACTTTATTGCTGTCTCTAGCGATCTTTTAAAATAAACATCTACATCAAAAATTTCTTCCGATTCCACGTGCAGAGTCTGAACTTGAGTTCATCCGAAATCTTGAAGACACCACCATCACAGAAATCCCCAAAACGCTGGTGTTCGAAGCAGAAGTTTCCAAAATCAACGTCCCTGCCAAGTGGTACCACAACGACAAAGTCATCTCTGCTGATGAAAAGCACGAACTATTCGGCAAAGGCGTCATCCACAGACTCACTATCACGGATGCTGATGGTAGAGATGAAGGCGACTATAAGGTCGTTGTTAAGGACAAATCATCAGAGGCCAAATTAACTGTTCAAGGTAGTTTTTTTTTTCTTTCATGCCGTGAACTTTGTTAGGAGTACAAAAACTGAAGATGTGATGTTTCTAGAGGCAATCAATGATAGCTTAGACGTAGCGAGCTTTCATTATTAATGTAACAGTTAATCTGCGAAGTAAATTCAGCAAAGTTTTCATTAAAATCTTTTATTTGTGACATAAATTTCTGTTTATATGCGTTTTTCCCCGAGAACGTGGTTTTCTCAACTGATCGATTTTCTTCTTTTGTGTATTACTTTCTGTTTACGAGTTTGTCCTAAAATGATTGCTATGTCGTCTTTTATGTACATTTCTGGTACTGACAATACTGTTGACCTTTTATGTATTTCCTATCTCCAGTTCCACCTAAGATCTTCGTGGACAAAAAGTACCAGGAGACGGTGGTTCTTAACGCTGGTCAATCGACAGCCTTTGAGATTCCGTTCTCCGGCAATCCCCAGCCTAAAGTGACGTGGACGTTCAAGTCTGGACCTCTGCCGGACGCCAAACGTATGGAGGCGGAGACCATCTACAACATGACTACCGTACGCCTGGGTCACGTGATCAGGTCTGACAGCGGAGACTACACCGTGAAGCTAGAGAACACGAATGGTGTAGCCGAGATCACCATCAACCTGTTGGTGTTAGGTAAAATCTGCTCGGCCTTTTATTTCCTTTGAAACATAAACTACCTTTTGTTGGGAATCTGAACTATTGCTTAGTATCAGTGTAAAGGTAAAACAGGGTAAATTAAATTTTCAACGTGCACTAAATATGTTTTTAACAAATTTTGACCGGTTGGAAACTTTTCTTCTTCTTTTTAATCCTGATATATTATATTTCAAAGCATGCATTAACCACGCAGTAAGTTTTTATTTTAGTAGAATCTCTAGGTAAAAAGTAGTCTTGACAGTATGGTAGGGGTTTAACCCAGATTGTATCACACTTGCCTAGGATTATTCCAAATTTTCTCACTCTCTTTGTTAGCTCAGGAAACACTATCATTTTAATGCAAAAGATTCAAGAAAACAAAAAAAACAATAAAGCTTTTAGTCATAAAATTTTAAAAACTCCAAATACCTCCTCCAGGACAGACAAAAATTGCTCATACTTTTCAAAAGCAGTAAAAAGGCTTATTTCTGTGGTTTTTTTCTCCGCCTTTCCACTCCCCAACAAGCATAGGCTACCAACAGCCATCGTGTCCAGTACCATATATTCCAGATTTTTTTACATAATCATGTCTTCTTTCAGTAACACCAATTTGTAATTTATACCACGAACATTTTTTCCTCCAGACAAGCCATCGGTCCCAAGAGACTTCACGGTATCGGAGATCACTGCGGAGACAGTTTGTCTGTCCTGGAGCCCGCCAGAGGATGATGGCGGGAGACCAGTCAAGTCCTACACTCTGGAGAAGCGAGATGCCAGCAGGCAGACCTGGACGTCTGTAGCTGAAGTCAAGGACACTTCTCCGTACACTGTCAAGAGTCTCACTGAGGGCAAGCAGTACGTGTTTAGGGTGAACGCCAAGAACGAGGTCGGAGCTAGCAAGTTTGTGGAGTCAGAGACCATCACTGCGAAAAATCCATTTGGTGAGACATTTGATAAAAGAACGATAGTTTTATTCGTTTAATTTTCTCTCTCTCTCTCTCTCTCTCTCTCTCTCTCTCTCTCTCGTTCTCTGTCGTTCTATCTCGTTCTCTCTCTTTCTCTTCCCCCCCCTCTCTCTCTCGTTCTCTCTATTTCTCTCATTCTCTCACTCGCTCTATTATTTATACCCTCTCTCTCACATTCTGTCTCTGTGTATATAAAATGATAAACGTGCCAAAACATTTGTTGAAAAGAGAGGAAAGAGAGGCTGAACACCTGGCATCTTTAATACTTAATTTGTTGTGATGCATAAATTTACCATAAATTTAACATCATACAGTTCTAAACCAGTGATTTTTAAATGCAGCGTAAAAACATGTATAATTTATTTACCAAACTTACAACAAGCTGAAAAGTAAATACCCTCCAATTAACAACAGGCAATATTAAGGAAACTAATTTCCTGTATATACATTTTATATAATTATAGATGTACCAGACGCACCAGACGCTCCAGTTGTCAAGGACGTCTCCAAAAACAAAGCTGTGGTTACTTGGCAACCGCCTGCTAAAGACAATGGCGCCCCCGTCACGGGCTATCTGCTGGAGCGCATGTCCGGCATCTCGCCTCGCTGGGTCGCCGTCAACAAAGAACCTGTGCCGGACACAGAGCTGCAGGTTACTGACCTGGTCGAGGACAACACCTACCAGTTCCGTGTGAGCGCTGTCAACAGGGCTGGCCCCAGCAAACCCAGCGAGCCTTCGCCATCCATCAAAGCAAAGGATCCATTTGGTGAGAAAGTCTGGATAATTCGAATATTTGCTCGTTTCGAACTACATGTCGATGGTAGGCACATCAAACATCTGATGCGGCTTCTTTTCCTATAGCAAAATCAGAGGTTTCATGTGCTGGACATCGATGTGTATTCGGGTTATGGATTATAGTTGTAATGTATACTTGCTTACTCGATTTTACGATAATTCGAAGTAAAGCTTTGTTCCAACTCATTTGAAATATCCCAAACAGAATACAATAACTTTTTGTACAAAACTCTTGACTGCTTTGAGGCAGTTAAGACTATAGAAACCAATAATACGACAAGTATAAAATAGTAGAATTTGAGTTAAGAGGCACTTCTGTGAGTTTGGCTTATCTATAACAGTTTGATTTTTTGTCTATCAAAAATATACTACAAAAAATGAAGTTGTAGTCAAATCTTTTGTAAGTGAATTCTATTGGTATAAATATCCGCAACCCTGCGCTAAGCTGAAAGGAAAAAAATAGAATCATTGTTTTTTTCATTGCTTAAAATTCAACTTGTCTGAAAAAAATCATTTTATCTGCCAACACAGTTGTACACTTTTATCACCATCACCATGATCATCATAATCATAATCATCATCTCCCTTAACCATCATCATCTTCATCATTATCACAATCATCATCAGCATACATCATTTTAGTTTTGTTTTTCCATACAGTATCTGGGTCTAGGCTAGACACAAAAGTCTGCGAATTTTTATTTTAAGGACTCTTCCGGGAGCGTCTTTGCACAAAAGTCCGCCTATTTTCCTATCCTTCTGGACTAGCCTCCACCATGAATTCTGTGGCCTTCATATTGCTCTTTGCCCCTATAGGATCGCTTTATTTTCTCTTCCCTTAGTGGCCCCTGGTCGGCCGGGGACCCCTGAGGCAACCGGCACAGACAAGAGCTCGGTGGCTCTCAAATGGGCGGCGCCGGAGTCCGACGGGGGATCTCCAATCCTCAACTACGTCGTGGAATACCGTCCAGAGGGAAGCAGTCAGTGGAAGCGCGCTAACGAGAAGACCACCGTTCCCGACACAACGTTCAGCGTTACGGGTCTCAAGAAGGATCGCCAGTATGAGTTCAGGGTGACCGCTGAGAACTTGGCCGGCCCAGGGGAGCCGTCGAAACCCACAGAGGCCATCAAGGTCGTGGAGCCAGTCAGTAAGTGGCAATCTCACACATCACGTCGGATGTCGGATGTCTTCTTAGTTCTGGTAAAATTCACTGGATAAAGGGATGTAAAGCCTTAAGTAAAATGTCTTTACAAGTTTTGTAAAATCAAGCCATAAATAGGAGTTTCACCAACTTTGGTGTCTGTATAACTCACGTGGGTTCAGAACACACATACACACCTAGTAACAGAGAAAGAAGACATGAGAAAGGGAGAGAGAGAGGGGAAGAGAGAGAGAGAGACAGACAGACAGACGGACAGATAAAGAGAGTGAGAGAGAGACAGGCAGAGACAGACACATAAAGACAGAGACAGAGGGAGAGAGACAGACAGACAGACAGACAGACAGAGAGAGAGAGAGAGAGAGAGAGAGAGAAGTAATGTAACTGTAAGTAAATATTTAAGGTCAAAGGTTAAAACTCATACGTATTCTGTCATGACAGCTGGCGAACCCCCAGTGCTCCTGGAACCCTTACAAGATATCGCGGTGGTGGCACCCAATGATGCTATCCTGGAGTGTGATATTGATGTCGGAGAACCAGAGGCAGAGATCAAATGGTTTGTGTTTGTCTCATTAATCAATGAGAAAATATGTATTATTTTAAAGCATTGATAATACTATATAACCTTTGTAGGCAAGCAGGCCAACGCAACTGACCAACATGTTTTATAATAAATTGGTCAGGAGCCTTGAGTTGATTCATTAATCGTGTTTTCACTAGCTCAATAAAGGTCTCCAGGCAATGCGTGATTTAAAAAAAATTAGACCAAATTTAAATCCTAAACCTGTAAAGCTTCTCCCTAAACAGCACGATCCTGTATATGAGAACAGTAAAATTATGTTTCACCGGCTTAGAGTCTTAAGGTCTCATCTACAATTAAAATCTATTGTATATAGAAGCCATTGACTCTTATGCAGCGATTTTCTTAAACAGCAAGGGCTTTAGATCATAAAGCGCAAGCTTAACTTCAATCTACGTTATGTTTCCCATGACTCGGCAGGTTCCGTGGCAAAAAGGAGGTGAGGAAGAGCTCCAAATACGAGATGAGCTACGAGGATGAAGTTGCCTCCCTTGTGATTCACAAGACCGAGCCCCAGGACAGCGACGTGTACAGGTGTGAAGCCTCGAACCCGCTCGGTAAAGTTCACACGGAGGGCACGCTAGCTATCCACAGTGAGTAAATACAAGAGAACGATCGTCCTTAGAATTTTAAATTGTTATCCTACTAATTTGGTTGATGGCAAGTATGTGAAAACCATACAAGTATTTACAATTAAGTAGCTTTGATTTGTCAAGCTGTTGGGCTTAAAACTTTAAAGTTCTTTTAAATATGTAGGCATATTTTAAACCCTTTAAGATGTTGAACACACGTAATCCGTCGCTCTGTACATTCCGAGTTAAGATCATTTTAGAACATGTAAGAGGTTCTATTATAATACCTTTGCATTTTTATACAGCGGTAACTGAAGATTCGCCTGGTCGTCTTGTGTGTGATATGATGCAGTTACCTCACATTTACTAGCCGACGTTGTATTTGATGGGTATAATATGCTCACCGCGCTAAGCGGCCGATGACCATTCCCATATCACCTTTCAGTTTATTTTACTTTTCAAAAAATTCATCTCCCCCAATACGTTCCCCTTGTTCTTTCACGTTTCAAGTTGACAAGTACATATATTTCCTTGTGTCCCTCAGCTCTCCCCACCCTGGAGTACGACAACAGACTGAAGAGCGCCCAAACCTTGAAGGCTGGCTCTACCATCACCCTCAAGGTCAACGTGGCTGGCATTCCTACGCCCACGGTCTCCTGGCTAGTGGACGGTCAACCACTGGACAAGACGGACCGCGTCTCCATAGAAACCAGCAAAGACTTCAGCACCCTCACCATCAAGAACGCCACCATCAACGACTCTGGTGTCTACACCATCAGTGCCGAGAACGTCGTAGGAAAAGCCGCCGCTGATTTTGAAGTAAACGTCAAAGGTGAGCTCTATAAGTGAAGTGTTTACTAATACGCCCCAAAATCTGAATCAAATTGTGTTGAAATAGAATGTCCATAAAGTGTTATTGTTACTTTAATTTGCGTTTCTCAGATATAACACACGCTGATTTGTCAAAGAGGCAATACAAAATTAACTGTTTTGAACAAGAAAGATCTTTAAGAACTTGAACTTTTAACTTCAATTTACCGTCGATTACTTACAAACATAAGGTAAATATAAAATATCGTTACTATTGTCTATCGTAGTATATTTACCAAAAATATGAATCCATAACAAAGCAGTAAGAAAGGTAAATTGTATAAGTATATGCAAATAAGCATGAATATGTAGGCTGCATTATATTAGTGCTTTTTAACCCTAACTGCTTAAAACAGTTGTTCATGTAACTTTCATTTGCTGTCTACAGATAAACCCGGCGCACCAGAAAACCTACAAGCTCTCGAGATCATGAAGAACAGCATCGCCCTAGCTTGGGAGCCACCACTCAACGCGGGAGGTTCTGCCATCACAGGCTATATTGTTGAGAAAAGAGAAGCCAACAAAAATACTTGGATGCCTGTGAGTGGTCAAACTTTTGTTGTGTGTGATGTATTATGTGCACGTTTTCTACGTCTATTTTCATTGAAGATTCATTGACGTTCTTGCGAGGCCGCCAAAACATTTTCAGGTTTCATGGCAACGCCATCCTTACTGTTCTTCAACTCAAAGACAGGTTCAAAATTTAATGTCTTTACTCTCAAAGAAAAGTTCAATAAGTATGGCCGCTTGACCTGATAGATTAACAAACCTTTTCGTGTCCAATGTTAATCATTTATTGAAATAGTAGATTCGTTGTGTAACTTTGCAAAAGGAGTCTGGGTCTTTCAGATTGGATTACTTTACCTCAATGTTATAACCTTTGAACTGTACTCTCTCTGTTGTGCCAACACAGGTGACAACTACAGATGGCACAACGACAGCGTTTTCTGCCCAAAAGCTCTCAGAAGGCAAGGAGTATTTCTTCCGTGTCTCCGCACAGAATGACTTTGGGACCGGCGAGCCTACCGAACTTAAAGAGGGAATTGTTGCAAAGAGTCCTTACGGTAAGGGATTTTATATAGAGAGACCAAAAAGTTTAGCATCCACAGCATTTCACATACCCCCCTCCCCCAACCTTTATAAGTTATCAAACAATATCGCGTTTAAAGTTTGGCCTAAATCTTGTTTTAGTGTTCCAAAAAAATTACTGTTTAATTTATAAGGCCGGTGAAAAAACGCGGATCTCATATGCTTTCTGCCGAAAAAAAAAGAAATAGCTCGTCGCCGTGAAGAAATTGAAGTAAATACTTGACTTTTAAGCTAAGTGTTTTTTAAAAATTAATTTCTATGGTAATTTAAGCCCGCTTAAAACCTACAGAACCTAAGTTCGCAACTGATGAGCACTCTGTGTATGATCCATATCTTGGTAAAACAGGTAACGCACCCTCAACAAACCTCTCTTCAATCATCACATGCAACCTGTTTCCGGTGTGGGTTATTACTGCTAACATTGTTTCACCACAGATGCTCCCGAGGCGCCCAAGAAACTGACGGCTACGGAGATCACCAAATCCTCCGTGACGTTAACTTGGGAACCTCCCGAGAGCGACGGAGGTTCTCCCATCACAGGATACGTCCTGGAGCGGAAGTCGCCGACCTCCTCACGCTGGGTGAGAGTGAACAAGAGTCCGATCCGAGATACCGTCTACACAGTGTCGGATCTCACCGAGGGAGACCAGTATGAGTTCAGAGTGATGGCCGAGAACGCTGCCGGCTGCGGTAACCCCTCGGCCACCACAGAGAGGCTTCTAGCTAAAGATCCATATGGTAGGGGGTCTCAATTCTATTAATTCGTTGCAATGATTTAAATGCCTTAGTTTATGAATATTTCAATGGTTATAGCAGTATATAGTGGCACTTTTTTAGAAAGTGGTTTTCCCCCTAAAATACTTCAGTTGATCTTATCTTTCCAAAGCTATAAGAGAAATATTTAAAAAACAGCAACAGAATGAATATCTCCGTCATGGCTTTCTAATTCTTTTACAGAAAATACATAACAGTGCATTGGACAAAGTGAAATGATTTAAATTCTATAAAATATTACCGTTCTTTTATGAGGATAATTATCATTTACTTACTATAGAAAAAGCCAATTTATAAAGAAACATATTAACAATAAGACTAAGTTTTCTAGACACAGTTATAGTGTTAGGCAAACCAGAGGTACCACAGCAACCCGATCCTCTGATCTCTAAAACATTACGTTACTACATTGCAAAAATTATTATCAACAGTCGATAACGACAATTTATAAGATGAGAAACTACAGAAAGCTAATCATACCACCCCCTGTTCTACCACTAGACAAACCAGAAGCTCCGAAGCGTCCCGAGGCTGTAGACATCACAAGAACCTCCGTGACGCTCAAGTGGCTGCCCCCAGCGAGCGATGGTGGAAACGCCATCGTTAACTACGTGGTGGAGTACCGCCCAACCAGCGCTACTCGCTGGAAGGTGGCGAACCCGGCCGGTGGGGCTGTCGCAGATACCAGTTTCACCGCCAAGCAGCTTGAAGAAGGCACTGTGTACGAGTTCAGAGTGGCCGCCGAGAACAAGGCCGGGGTGGGACCTTTCTCCCAGCCCTCTGAACCAATCACCGCCGTGGATCCCGTAGGTAAGTACAAGCTTGGCCTGATGACCACAGCATTATTAGTGTTATAAGTCAGGCGAGCAGAGCCAATAAGACATA
>BMAT01009188.1:113050-123694 GCA_019649035.1 Elysia marginata
CCGCCGTGGATCCCGTAGGTAAGAATTTGCTTGGCCTGATGACCACAGCATTATTAGTGTTATAAGTTAACGAGCAGAGCCAATAAGACATAAATCGCTTTAACTAGTTTTTTATTTAACATTCTTTGCCTTGTTGAGTTGTACAATGAGGATACTTATATTTATTAGAGTGTTTCGCTGTTATAAACTGTTTTTCGCCATACGTAAATGCAATCCTTGGAGATCTGAATTGATGTCTATTTATCCTCCTAATGTATTTTTAAAGTCTCGAAACCTATAAAACTTTGTAGGCTTGAAAATAAACTATTATAAAAGAATAGAAAAGACATTTTGTTGTCCGGAAACAGAATTTTAAAGCTACATTCCCCTTAACCATTATGTCACCCCCATTTCTAAAGTTTGTTTATACCTGGGACGCCTTTGGATCAGATCGAAAAGAATTTATAGCTCAACTTAGAACATTCAGTGATAGACTTCGGTAAACATGTTGGTGTTGTCTCTTCTACTTCAGTTGGCGAAGCTCCGACAGTTTTGGAAGGCCTGCCAGACGTGGCTGTCACAGAGGGAGAAACCGCCCTGCTCGGCTGCAAGATCAGCGGAGAGCCCGCACCGACCATTAAATGGTATGTAATTCAAATGAAGTTCGCGCATAACTACTTCTTCATACTAGACCTTTTTGTGACTATAAAGATTTTTTAAAACCACTGTAGGAACATGTACTTAGAAGAGATATTTATTTCGATAGTTGACTTATTCGATCCCACCATCTTAATAGATGCTTTATGCATTCTTGTCTAAATCTCTTCACCTTTCCTATCTCTCTTATTCTCTCTTTAATTTACTTGTTCTTTAGTCTTTAGTTAATCTGATATATAGCATATTTTGGGCTTCAAATTGAAAACATTTTTTGGCTTTTAAAAGCTTTTTTTCATTTTTCATTTTTCACTGTTTTTTTTAAACCATAAAGGAACACCTAGGTATTTTAAAAATATACAGACGAAAACTTTTACCCTTCATTGTGTCTTTTTTTTTTCTCTTCCTCTTCTCTACAGGTTGAAAGATGGACGCGAGCTTGCCGAAGACAAACGTCATGAGATGGTGTACCAGGACTTTGTCGCATCGCTAGCGGTAAAGGATGTTCAGGCCAAGGACGCGGGCACTTTCACCTGTCAGGCCAGCAACGACCTGGGCACTGTCAACACTTCCGGTGTGTTAGAGATACAGGGTAGGTCAAAGACTTCACGTCAGACTGTCTTAGGCTCACGCATATTTTACATTACAGTCAAGAAATGTATTACCTGGTTTTGAATTTTATAATTGGAATAACAAACAAGTTATTTTAAAGCAAGACAATAAAAAATTCTCGCGTCCAGGGGGAATGAGTCGGAAGTCGGAGCTTGTTACTTTGAGAAAATGCCATTGAGAAAACGCCACTGAAAGATCTGATTTTTTTCCTCTTTTTATCTATATTTGATACAATAAAAGTTTCAACATTTTTCCACAAAACATTGATAATTTAATGACTTTTTTACTTTGGAAGCTTAGAGAAATACTT
The DNA here is from genome assembly GCA_019649035.1 of Elysia marginata. Taxonomy (NCBI): domain Eukaryota; kingdom Metazoa; phylum Mollusca; class Gastropoda; family Plakobranchidae; genus Elysia; species Elysia marginata. The sequence continues at coordinate 114,606 of BMAT01009188.1, forward strand.
GTTCAAAACAGCAACACATTTAAAAAATAAAATTGCGACATACGACTCTTTCACCTCGGACGGGAGACAAATATTACACAAAGAAAGAGAAAATTTTGTAGATTGTTAAACCAGATAAAGCATTTTTTTACCTTCTGTCTTCCACCAGCCGCACCAACGCTAGACTTTGACAACAAATTCAAGGACTTGATCAGCCTCCACGCCGGAGCTACATTGAAGATCCCAGTCCGCGTCGGGGGAATCCCGATTCCAAGCATCTCGTGGAAGCAGGAGAACAAAAGCCTGCGCACCGCGGGCAACATCACCGTGGACATCCAGGAGACGAGTACTTGCCTGACCGTCAAGAAGGTCACCAAGGAGGACGATGGTCTGTACTCTCTGCAGGCTGAGAACGAGGTTGGACAGGCCACAGCCAAGTTTGACGTGGAGATACTCGGTAGGCTTGTGATTGTCTTTCTCTGTGACTCATTTATTTCCGACCTACATTCTTTCGCCCAACGCTATTATTTCTATTATATGAGCAAAGTACTGTTTTGTCAGTAGATAAGAAACTCTAAAGTTTACAAACGATCGAAAAATCAATTCATTAATTTTGCCAGGGATTAACACAGAGAAAGGTACTGTCAATGTTTCTTGGCGTGCTTGTTATTTATGATCTTGATATATGATTTTTGTTATTCCCTGTACCTTTTTAAGTTTAACAACCATTCTCATTGTAATTGTTACACTTTCCTCTTGTCGTTGTCTTTCTCTGTGTTTAATTTATTTCTGACTCACATTCTTCCGCCCAACCCTATTATTTCTGAGAACACAGTACTGTCTTGTATTAACAAGAAATTCTAAAGTTTACAAAGGATTGAAAATAATTATCTCATTAGCACTGAGAAAGATACCGTCTATGTGTGTTGATGTATTAGTCAATGTCATCTCAAAACATGTTTTTTTTTGTTAGTCTCTGTACCTTTTAACGTTTAAGTACCATTCTCGTTATAACTAATACATTTTCCTCGTAATTGTTTCTATTTAGTTACACATACATTTATGTTAATCAAAACTTGGGTGAAAGCAGATAAACTTGGCATAATTGGAGTGAGACGAGTGTCAGATATAAATAAAATACATTCGATACTATTCTCCTTGTGAAATAGTTTTTTGTTGCCGTATTTCAAAGCACTTTGCGCGCTTTTTGAAAACTGCACACAAACCTGGCTGGGTCACATATTTCTTTTTTTAAATGAGGCATTAAAAGTCTGATTGAAGGAAGAAAATATCTTGCTCCATTTGGACACAAAACCACATGGCTCCTCCCTTTTCACCAGACAAACCGAGCGCCCCAGAGGGTCCTATAGCTGTGTCCAACCTGACTAAAGACAGCGCCACACTCACCTGGAAACCTCCTAAAGATGACGGTGGGTGTGACCTCACTGGTTACATCGTCGAGCGTCGAGACGCCAAACGTAACACTTGGACAAAAATGGCGACCTTAGACGGCGTGACCCTGGACTACAAGGCCACAAAGCTGGTGGAGGGCAATGACTACCACTTCCGGGTCACGGCTGAGAACGAGGTTGGTCAGTCCGAACCTCTTGAAACAAGCGCGGCTGTTGTCCCGAAGAGCCCCTTCGGTAGGTGCACTGGGTGACTCTTTGACTCTTTGCGTTGTGCATGGACGTGCGCCAGACCCGTGTAACGAGTACCAAGCTATGAAACCTCAAGCTTTCGCCATCGGGGTTTGGACTGATACCTACTTTAACGCTACCAACTAACCATTACGCGTTTGCATGAAAGACATTTTTAGTTTACCATTGAACTAAGATGGTTGCAAGAGGGATAAGTGTGTTTAATCTTACCAGTCGTGAAACAACTATTATTTTTACGGAAGTATAAAGAACAGCATCTTATTTACAAGGGTTTTTACAGATATCATAAAAATATTGTGCTCCAAGAGATGTAGGAACATAAGCAAAGGAAATATGCTTATGTGTGTCTCCTTTCCCAAATTTATTATGGATAGTATTCATGAAAGGTGTGTAAGTTTGAAATTATCTAGCATGAAGTTTTAAGCTACAGGAAGATATCACTGTTAGACACGTAGATTATAACTAATTAAGAACATTAATTTCTGTAAAATGAAGTCTTTCTCGCCGCTTATCTTAGAAGGCTGCAAAGGAACAAAAACATCGAACTTTAAAATGTTATTTTTTGAAAGCCGAACCAAACCTGAACCATTGTTCACTTTTATTTTCTCTTGTTTTCCGATAACATTTTCAAAATTTTTGGTCAGTTTTCAAAAGATTAACATTTTTTTTCACAGTAAAGATGTCACTGTTCCTTTTATTGCCTTAAATGTGATTTGCTTTCGTGTTTTTATTTTTTTTTTGTGCAAATGTATGAATCGTTTGAGTTAAAGTTCTTATAACGTAATGAAAGTACATAAGATTATATTTGCAAATAAATTTCAAGTTAGTTTCATTTTGTTTAAAAAAGGCGTATGTTTAGTATTATTTTAGCAAAATAATTTACGTAATATTGCATGTTTTCTTCTCCTTGTGCCTTCTCTTCTCTGTTTGACAGTTTTCGCCTCTACTTTCTCCTCTAACTTCTCTTATTCTCATTTTCATACTCTGTCTCTGTCTGTCTGTCTCTCTATCTCTGTCGGCATGTCTCTCTATCTCTGTCTGTCTGTCTGTCTGCCAGTCTATCTCTCTCTCTCTTTCTCACTTGCCAAACATGTTTGTGCTTTGTACCCTGTATCTTGTTCTATTGTATTTTAATGCTTGCATTTATTTTTTCATTGATTTACTATCCCAGCATTTTGTTTTTCACCTGCCTGGCTTTCCTTCAACGTCACTTCCAGTTCTTTAATCATAAGTATTGTCTGCTAACAATATATGAAAACAATAAAAACTTATCCACGTCTAATTTAAATATGAATTACATTATATAACTTTATTATTCTGTTAAATCCCGATGTTTATTTATTTTCTTAAAGTTTATAACAACTCGAAATATTAATCGCCTATAGTGAATGCTTACCTTCAAAGTTAAAATTGTGAAACTTTTTTTTAAAAGCGAATATATTGTCTTGCGAAGATTTTTTTCTCGCATACATTGAATATAAGATACTTTATTTTTGTAGTCGTGAAGGTTGAATACAGGACACTTTTTTGTCGTCCTACAGATTGAATACAGGATACTTTATTTTTGTAGTCCCTACTGTGACAAAAACAAATCTTAATACCTTTAAATTATATTTATAATCAAAGAGACATAATATCAAGAAGTTTTGACTCATATGTATCAAAGTACCGATATCCTTAATTACATATATAATTATTATCCGAAGCTGTTCAGGTCTGTATCAAAGCCAGATGACTATTCTATGTATAGAAATGTATATCTTACGTTTTTTAAATTATGTATTACGGAATGACTTGGATCACTAAAAATTGAAAATAAAATTGAAAACTTAAGGTTTGCGTTTCTTTGATCCTGATGTGTCTCAGCGAAGAAAATAGTCGTGTTTCTTTCAGCCAATGTGCTATTCTTTTGGTTGTGCATTATAAGGAGGCGCTACTACTATGTCTCTGTAAGTTACTCTAAAAAGTGGAGCAAAAAGAAAAAAAGTATTTAACTACTCCATGGAAATAAGAAGATGCACAGATTTGTTAAAAGATGCTTAGAACCATTATTACTTTCCCATGTCAAAACATGTGGGTTGCTGTGTCCCCATACTCAATTATTTAGGGCGAAAACCACCGAAACGCCGGGTCATTTTTTGCCTCCCTAGTTTTTGTTGTGAAACATTTACGTTGGTAAAGTATTAACCGCATGTTATATCGACTTTGAATCAATGTGTTTAACGATTCCTGCATGTTGTGAATACAGGCAGTATTAAAGAATCCAAAGTGCATGCCCTACCGCTTCCAGGTAAGTCACTTTTGATGTGTTCTAAATACATTTTTATAAAGCCGCACCGAAATGCTGCGAAACAAAGCAGATTAAAATCAATGAACTTTTAAAAATAATGAACCCATTGAACGAAATGTAGTTTGCCTGTAACGAAGGAATAGTAATTATACACTTACTGTTGGAAAACTTCCTCTTTGAAGCCAATTGGTTGTGGGCAAGAAAGATAATTTTGCGCTCTGTTCTCTTTCCTAATGACCTTAAATTTTATTAGAACAAAATTTGGTGATGATATGTTTGAATGCTTCTAGGTATCTATAACTCTAAAATTCGTTATTTTCAGCATTTTACTTAAAAATTACAAATTCAACCATGAAAAAAAAAGAAAGAAACGTGGAAAGCATGCTGGTTCTAATGTATTTCTCATTTTCTACCCCCATATCCTCCCCCTCCCCCCAAATAAGGAAAACAAGAAGAATTCATGATTTAGGTACAAACTTCGAAGAATTAACGAAATAAAACAATGTATTTTCCTACATTTCTGTTATTGCATTAGACAAACCATCAGCTCCTGAAGGTCCCATCGAGTTCTCTGACCTGAAGGCTGACTCTGTGACCTTGAGCTGGAAACCACCAACCTCTGATGGCGGTTCACCCATCAAAAACTACATTGTGGAGAGAAAAGACGCCCGCAAGACTAGCTGGACCAAAGTGTCCACTGTGGATGCCAAGTCCCCGCTAAGCTGTGTGGCCCAGAAACTGTTGGAAGATGTTCCTTACATGTTCCGTGTGATGGCTATCAACGAGGAGGGACAAAGTCCGCCACTCGAGGCTGACAAGGAAATTGTTCCTAAAGCCCCAGCTGGTACAAAAGATTTATCTCTCGAACACCGTTTGAAACAAGCAAAAAGAAAAAAAAACTCTGATCGCAGAACGTCTGAAACTCAATAAACATTATTAGTTTTAACTTGTTTTTTTTTTGTTGCATTATATTCGAACCTGGGAGGACACTGATAGAAAATATCAGATCATTATAATTGTTGTCTTTGTTTGGTCATAGAAAAGGACAGGATCTCCGTAATAAAATAAACCAAGGATATTCTTTTGACTTAAGAGAAGGAAATACAGGTTAATCGGTTTATCGCTCCGGCATGAAAGTAAGAGATAAATTTGTTTATTTTGTTATATGTTATTATTTAAGAATGACCTGTCCACTTCCTCGTTTTCCAAGCGTCTCAAATAAATTATTGCTTTCAAATTCCAACCAGATGTCCCCGGTAAACCAACTGGACCAATCAAATTCTCCCAAATTCTTGCTGACTCCGTGACGCTCGCCTGGGGTCCTCCAAAGAAAGATGGCGGCTCTGTGGTGACGTCATACACTGTTGAGCAATCACGTGACAACGGTAGGAGCTGGGAGCAGACGGGAACTGTGGAGGCCCACACCACTATGCTGACAGCCAAGGATCTCAAGGAGGGACAGAAATACAAGTTTAGAGTGTGTGCTAACAATGAGGTCGGGGCAGGCCAGCCTTTGGAGTCAGACAATGTCACGCCACAGAGACAGATCAGTAAGTTTGTAATTAAGAGGTAGTTATGTTCAATGACTAAATGCAATTGAGTTAACTCGCTTTCTAATACCATTTTACTATCGCTCTGACTCGATGTCAAGATATGTTTTCTTTAACATTGGCCTAGTAGCAGTAGGCTAGTGACGGACGTAATTAAAAAACTTTTTATCTAAGCCAAGAATCAAACGAAGCGACAAAAAAATTATCAAAAACCAGGGGCTAGTGATTGTTATCTTTATATGTGTGTTACTTTTCTAATTGAAATCTAAAAACTAAATTGAAACCTATCACTATCAAAAGCAGTATAGTCTAAGGGATAACACGACTAAACTAGCTCTTCTTGTATCTGTAGCAAAACCATCAGAACCAACTGGCCCACTTACCGTCGAGGATGTCAGAAAAGACTCCGTCCTTCTGTCTTGGAAACCGCCAACTGACGATGGAGGCTCTTCCCTCACGGGCTACGTCATAATGAAACGTGACGCTAAGCGTCCCACGTGGTCTCCAGCTGGAAAATGTGACGCAACAACTACAGCATTCAAAGTCAAGGACCTGTTAGAGGGCACGGAGTATTTCTTCAAAGTCGTTGCTGAGAATAAGGCTGGTCAGAGCGATGGGCTGGAGACAGACACCACCACGTTGATGAAGAGTCCTTATGGTGAGTTGGGTAACGATTTGTGATAAAATATTTTCATTGCGACAGGTCAGAAGTGAGTATGTGCAAAGGAACGGAAAAGGGAATACCTATATTTTGTAGTCTGAGATATCTGAATTTATTTTGAAGGTTAAATTAGAATTTATCACAGCAGGAAAATAATTTGAAGAGTGAAATGGTATGTCCTTGATCAAGACAAAGGGCTAGATTTTGTATTTTTTCCTTACAATGCAGAGCGCTCTCTGCACCAATGTTATACAGTATGAGTACTTAAAAAGAATAGAATGCAGTAAAGAAACAGGTTAAAAGCATTTTCCCAACTCTCTTTTACTACCAACAGACAAACCATCAGCTCCCCTAGGTCCTATCGAGTTGTCTGACCTAAAAGCTGACTCTGTGACCTTGACCTGGAAACCACCAACCTCTGATGGCGGGTCACCCATCAAAAACTACATCGTGGAGAGAAAAGACACCCGCAAGACCAGCTGGACCAAAGTGTCCACAGTGGATGCCAAGTCCCCACTAAGCTGTGTGGCCCAGAAACTGTTGGAAGATGTTCCTTACATGTTCCGTGTGATGGCTGTCAACGAGGAGGGACAAAGTCCGCCACTCGAGGCTGACAAGGAAATTGTTCCTAAAGCACCAGCAGGTAAATGGAAAAAGTCTCATAAAGAATATTTCTAACTATCTGTTAGTACAGTATGGTGACCATTCGAAATATAGCTTTTGAAGTGTAACTACATGATTAGTTGTTATGATGTGGTTTTCTAAGCCTGAAAGTAGATGGTCCTACCATGCCGTGTCTTGCATTTTTTTGCCGTCCTATTTGTAGGTAGTTCGGATATATTTTTAGAACTAAAAGTTCGCGATGAGACTCTACTTGAAAATAGGAAGGACTGAATCTGTTGCAATATAGAACACTGACATTTCAAGTCGCAAAATTCGGAGCACAAAGTTTCTATAAGACATTATAGAAGCTAATATAAATACGACCCCTTCATTTAAAAAAAAAATGAATCTTAGGAAAACTCTTGAAGTATATTTTTAGTTTTACGGTCTAAATCATTGCAGAAACGTAATTTTTTTCATTTGATTAAGGATAATTAAAACAGGTCGGCGTAAGGAAATTTAGAGAGAGTAAAACATTTATCCGCTCAAAAGTTAACTCCTGGGCGAAGTGACTTTTGCCACATAGTCTCACAGTATAAGTGCATTCTGTTTTTATCAATATGACACACGTCATTTATAATAAAACAAAAAAGGAATTTTATATGTTTTTCAACCTAGGTCTGTTGCAAGTACGATCTACACTAAAAATGAAGAGCAGACCTGCTGCAGTCTCTTCTTTTTATAACTTATGGCTGATTAAATTTTGACTTACTGATTCCAACCAGATGTCCCAGGAAAACCTACTGGACCTATCAAATTTTCCCAAGTTCTTGCTGACTCCGTAACGCTCGCCTGGGGTCCCCCAAAGAAAGATGGCGGCTCTGTGGTGACGTCATACACTGTTGAGCAATCACGTGACAACGGTAGGAGCTGGGAGAAGACGGGAACTGTGGAGGCTCACACCACTATGCTGACAGCCAAGGATCTCAAGGAGGGACAGAAATACAAGTTTAGAGTGTGTGCTAACAATGAGATCGGGGCAGGCCAGCCTTTGGAGTCAGACAGTGTCACTCCACAGAGACAGATCAGTAAGTTTGGTAATTTAGGCCTTTTGTCTCTCCTTTTATCAACAAAATTAGAAAATATTTCTATTTACATTAAACGAAAATTTCATTTTTGAAAAAAATTCAGTTAGTTTAGAACTACTGTCTTTTTGAAAAAAATATTTATCATTTTTGAAAATTTCTCTCCAAGACGTAAAATGAAAAAAAATTTGTTCTTAAGGACCTTAAAGTGGTGATGTACGCATATGTGCTTTTGTCGAACGACTGAACTTTATGTTTAGTAAAAGCTTAATGATGATATGCCCTGTTTGTTATTCTAGCCAAACCATCTGAGCCAACTGGTCCTCTTACCGTCGAGGACGTGAGAAAAGACTCCGTCCTTCTGTCTTGGAAACCGCCAACTGACGATGGAGGCTCTCCCCTCACGGGCTACGTCATCATGAAACGTGACGCTAAGCGTCCCACGTGGTCCCCAGCTGGAAAATGTGACGCAACAACTACAGCATTCAAAGTCAAGGACCTGTTAGAGGGTACGGAGTATTTCTTCAAAGTCGTTGCTGAGAATAAGGCTGGTCAGAGTGATGGGCTGGAGACAGACACCACCACGTTGGTGAAGAGTCCTTATGGTGAGTAAGCTGAAACGGGCATCTTTGGTCAAATAAGCTTTTAGATAATATGAAGATACCGCAATATGTGAAAATCAACTGAAACAATGACAACGGTTGAACTTTACAGTATACTGTTTGGATAGTATTTGTCAAAGAGGCGGAGATTAGGGCATTATGATAACACTTGGTCATGTGGAAGCAAAAATGCGGAAATATCGAACACCCTCATACCCAGAGCATAACATTATGCAACCTTTGTTGTCATTCGTTCTAACAGAAAAGCAATAAGTACTAAAACACCCTTTCTAATGTTACAGATAATTCCTGGGTTTTTTACTGTCCGTTAAAAACATTCTGAAACGTTGGTCAACAAAGCACAACAGTTCAAATTTCTTTTGAAAAACGTACAAATTGATCTCCTTCTTATCTTTTCATATCACAAAAAATACTCATACGAGGCCAACTTCGTATTTATCCCTCAGACAAACCATCAGCTCCTGAAGGTCCCATCGAGTTTTCTGACCTGAAGGCTGACTCTGTGACCTTGACCTGGAAACCACCAACCTCTGATGGCGGATCACCCATCAAAAACTACATCGTGGAGAGGAAAGACGCCCGCAAGACAAGCTGGACCAAAGTGTCCACTGTGGATGCCAAGTCCCCGCTAAGCTGT
>BMAT01009188.1:200554-221531 GCA_019649035.1 Elysia marginata
AGAGAGAGGGGGGGGCAGTCCGTTGAACTTTACGAGAGTTCAAACTAGTTCTTAGTCTGGAAATCTTAGGTAGTCTGTTTTTAGAAATAGAAAATTGAAATAAAAATCACGCGTAACTTTAGTCGAAAGCAGAAAAATATTGTGGACAAATAACACGTCTCCTAAGATTTCTTACTTTGATAATGTAATGGCAGTGTATCGTTGTTTCAAGAACGATAAATAATGTCTGTGGCTTAGGTGATGTGAAGAAGAAGTGAAAGAAGAAGGGGCAAAAAATTTGGGAGACTTGAATTTAATTCCTCATTTATTTTCCAACAGCAGTTTCGGTGATTTTTACACAGTCATAAAGAGTGAAGTTTATTTTCTACAAAGTTTATGCTCTCAGAAACGTTTTATAATCACGAAACGTGAAACTGTCGATGGTGCTGTTTACGAACATTCTCTTTAAATGAGATGGAACTGAGAAATAGTTTTAAACGATAACGGAACTTTGCCTGTCACTTGAAATTCATTTTTCCTGGCAAAACCGTCAGTATGTCTTTCCCGCCGCTTCGAGATACCAGAGACAAAATGGCGCTGCCCACATTTCACAGGAAGTTCAGCCATCAGCCTACAACACCCATTCTCCCACCAGAGAAACTGTACCTTCTTCTACCCAACCACCAATGCCCCAACCCCAAGAACTGCCCCTTCCACCCGCCTGAAGAGCAGGAAACAGAGCCTGAAGAAGGGCCCGAACTCGCCGCCCCGGCCAATAAGAAACGGGCGCTGTCGTTGGCCTCCTGGGAAGACGCCGGGGCGTCTGAAAAACTTCTCGCCGAAAAGCTCGCCAAAATCAACCAGCAAATCAGCTCCCGGCTAGAGGAGGGCCACAAGCTCCATCTGCCCAGAAAAACCTCACAGGATATCAGCACGTCTGATTTGAGCGTGAGGTCCGAACTGAGCGTATCTACAGAGACCATCGTAGGGGCCGCCACCTCTACCCGAGAACAGTCGGTGGCGAGTGACTACGAGTCGACCTTGACCTTAGATTCCGGGGTGATGTTTGACTCCTGTAGCGATAGAGAGATGGAGGAGGACGAGCCGCTGCCGCTGATTCAGGAGGAAGTTGTCGTTCCTGATGTCATCTTGCCGGAAGAGTTACAGTACGTGTTTGATTTACGACGTGTTGCGTGGAATCAACCCAAACTTAATATTTGCGTGAGAGTAGGGGTAGTTAGCCTTGCTCTTTTTCGGTGTCTAGTCGGTTTTCCAATCTGTGCCCGGCCTATTTTATAATGCATAATAGATAATACATAAAAGAGCGCAAGAAAGGATGGTGTGGAAGACCTTTGTTGAGATGCGAAGAAGAAGAAAAAGAAAAAGAAGAAGAAGAAGAAGGGTACCTGGGTTGAAAACTATTACTGTCTTTATTCAGGGAACTAATAAACTGATTGCATGGTTCAATATCAAAATCTGAACAAAAAGACTTAGCGAGTGGAACGGTAGCAATAATGAACGATATCAAAAGATTTTTAGGGGGAGATTACAAACAGACACTAGACTTTTAAAGTCATGATAAAGAAAAAAGTCTGGATAAAAATGTGTCAATGGCGGTTGAGAATTCGGTTGCGAGCTCACAATCTATCGCATTTCTGCAATTATATACACGGTCATGCATCGCGATTTGTCAGTTTGAAAAGAAAGTTTCTGTGTACAAGGAGCAGGGGTTTTAAGATCTTCTTTTGGGTTTTAACATCTTCTTTTGCTGCTGCTGTAAATCTCTTTATCATAACATGGCGTCTTGTTGTCACTTAACTTTTCATCTTACCCGTAATGGATAGTGTGTTAGTCTCTTTTTACAATTGTTTCTTCATTTGCCTGAACATTGCCATAAAATTTGTTTCATCAAAAATCTTAATCGTTTTATCATTGAGTAAAAAAAACTCTTCACACTTACGATATTACATATTATCAAATGACTGCTACTAAAAAAACTGAAGGATGTTGGCCTCTACATATCAATTATTTTGAAAAGTCGTATTCAGGGTGTTCAACCTTTTCCAAATTGGCTCATCTTCACGCCAGCCCCCCCCCTCCTATAAAAAAAAGCTAACGGTTTACAATGGCTGAATTTCATAAAAACATTGAATTTGTGTTGTGGCCATGTGTTCTGGGGTACGCAATTTACGCTGGGATCGGGAGGCCCAGAGATCAAGTGATGGCCTGGCAGGTCGGCGTTTAAACTCTGCGGAAGACTTTTTGCACACGTTTCTTTGCTATACGCAGGCATGAAATGAGTACCCGGATGTGGGCAGTGATACATATTGTCATTATCATCCCAGAGGGATGCGCTTTAACTTCTGCTCCTCTTCGAGTTCAATTGGTATTTTGGTTGCTTACCCTGGAAAGGGTGTGAAGCCCAAAAAGCATTTTGGTGGATTAGGGGCAGTATAAAAACGGTTTTTTTACTTTAATTATATCTCTACTGTCTCCCACAGGCTGAAGAACGGCGAGCCGTTGGCTGAGGATGTCAACCACAAGGCCAGCTTCCAGGAAGGGGAGGCTACACTGCAGATCCAAGCTCTGTCTACAGCAGACGAGGGCACTTATACCTGCCAGGCTGTCAACTCCCATGGCGAAGCAGAGACCAGTGCTCAGCTAACTGTGGAAGGTAAGGGTCAATGCTTGCATTTTAGTGATCTAGACTGTTAAGAAGGACCTCCGCTGTACTCAGTTTGTGTATGGTTACCTTTTATCCAGATATGACAAGTTTAAATGCTTGTTCGTGTCAATTTTAAGACATCAAATAAACTGCCTGGCGCAGTATGTGTTTTTTTTTTTTGGCGTTTCATCTCGGTTACTGAATGCATTGCACTGCCTTAAAGGTAGCTTTTTTATGCAGAGTATTAATTTGATTAAAAATGTATTGTATGTTTATTGATTAAGGTAAACGCAATACTCGTTGTAAATTTTAAGCGTATTCGTGGATCTTGATTTTTATTGAAAGAGCCAACTTTTTTTTATTAATGGGCCTTAAATTATCCATTCACCAACCAATGGGTTTTTCAGCCCATAAAGTGAAGCTTGTATAACAATATGTATGCAAAGTTCACAGAGAACTAAAGACACTCTGATGAAGCAGAATTTTGTGTATTCAAATTGACAATGAAGGATTTGTCCTTTCCCAAATCCAAATCCCAAGTTCGAGGGCACAGTATTTGGGGAGAGGGGGGTGAGGCGGGGATGGGTGAGGGGTCCTTCTGATTTTATTACATCTGCAAATCTTTTTTTTCTACTCTAAATTTTGACTCTTGTGTTTAATGTTTGGAAAGGTAAGTTTGCATCACAGAAGCAGTGCTGGTTTCAAAATGAGCATTGTTCTCTTTTACAGAGGTACGCCACAGAAGGAAACGCTTGGAGGATGAAGAAGCGTCCGTTAGATACATGTAAGTTTGCCTTATCTGTGACTTATAGCAAGTTCTTGGTTCGCGGTTTTTGAGTCAAATTGTCGCTTTGTCATTCTCTTATGATAAGACGAATGGTGCACGTACATCTTAATAACAGTTGTTTTGATTAATAACAATTCTTAAAGATAAGCTGTTAAGATTATATGCAGCTAAGGGGGATATTTCTGTTTTATGGATAAACAATATACGGCAGCGTATTCACCTCCTCTGTCTCTTCCTATCTCTTTCTCTCTCTCTGGCTTTCTTTATTTCTCCCCTGCGTCCCTCTGTATTTCTCTCCTTCAGTAATTTTCTCTGTCTATCTCTGGAAGTGTGTGAAGAGATATTGGGTATAAACATTCAGAATGTGGTTGGGAATGGGTGCGGGGAGTTCCTAGATTTGTGTCACCTAACCTTGGACAAGGATGCTTTTTATTGTTAAACATGATTGTCATTGACTCCATACAAACTATGAAGAATATTGTCTCCATCAATCAGTTCTAAGCTATTGCTAATGTTGTTTTCTCACATCCTGATGCCTGGCCTTGTCTCCAGACGTCCCCTGAACGAGTATGACACAAGTGTCAAGGACACCAACATCGCGCCAGAGTTCACTCTACCCTTGGTTGACCAGTCTAGAGCTGTTGGCGAGGAAGTGACCTTTACAGTGACAGGTCCGTATCACTTTAGCTCGCTGTTAGCAACTATGAAATAAACAAAACAGAGAGGCGATTAAAAAGTTTAAACATGGATATAGGAAACAAAACGACAAAGGGACACTTATGCGTCAATGGACTTTGCCGCAAGCAAAAGGAGATTTGGTTAAAACGTACAGATAAAACAAATAGGATGGCAAAAGGACAGGTAAAGTTAAACATCACTTGAGAACGCAGTCAGCACAGAGTTGGTTGAAAATGTTGAAAACTAGGTCAGGGTAGTAATAGGTGATAGGACGAGAGACAGAAAAATAAACTTTCTCCAATTCTATTTTATCCCAATGTTCTTGATTTCGTTATCTTTTGTAGCGAATGGTCGAACATAAACGTTTAGTTTTCTTCTCTTTTTAATTTGTAAGAAACATCAGTAAACAGAAACCAATAATAAACCCTCTCTCAATCTCTTCTCTCTTAGTGACATGCCGCCCTGAACCAGACGTCACGTGGTATCATGGCAAGGAAGAGATGTCAAGGTCATCCCGGGTCTCCTTCCAGCACGACAAAGGCGTGTACCGCATGACCGTCCTTGACCTCAACGTCAAGGACGCTGGAGAATGGCGTTGCAAAGCCGTCAACAGCTATGGCGAGGCCTGGTGCTCTTGTGACCTGAAGATCTTGGGTAAGTATAGGACCTTTTGTGAAGTCTTCCTTGGTGGTATCGTTTTAACTTAGAATACGGAATGCAGAGTTTGAATCCTCGCTTGACTGGGCTGGACTGAGACTTTGAGAGAAAGCTCATTGAACACATTGCCTTCCTCTTCCTTATACTAAAGGCATTTTAAAATAAGATTAAATGAAAGCAAATAATGCGTTGAATAGAACTGTCCAAAGCTCGTGAAATATAAAAGTACATGTATTATTAAATTGTTGTAAGTAACTTTTGTTCATGCGAGTAGGTTTTCTTGGAATAAAATGATCAATAGAGTAATTATAGAAGACAGTTTGAAAAAGCTCTGGTAGCCAAATGGGCTCAACAAAATTTCAAAATGTATAATCGCACTGCCTTGTTCCCCTCAGAACAAGTACCTGTCGGTCACACCCGGCCAAGATTCACGAAAGAACTCGAATACATGACTGTCACCCAAGGCTCGCTCGTCAGACTCGAATGCTCAGTCGTGGGCGAGCCCGATCCAGAGATTAAATGGTAACTTTGGTTAACAAAGCAAACCAAACCGACTCTTGATTTTACCTATTTCACACAGTTTTTAGTGTTCAAACATAATAACTAACTAATGTAATAAGATTATCAAGTTCAAAAGAAATATCGCAATGACTTACACATGTATAAAACAACATTGGTAGGTCTCTGTAAAGTTTTGTGTCTGGAAGTTTTTTATATTATATAATAAGAGCAAGTGTTTTTAAAACTGTTGCCCTTTACTTTCATTTTGGTTTGCAAAGTTATAACTAAAACTTTAAACAATTTAAGCTTTATTGTTATGTGTATGAGGCTTAAAGATACACATGTCATCTACCCTTACTGGAAATAGTTACTTTCCATAGGAAGACGTTTTCTTATGGAATATGTGGTGCTAAATTTGATTCAAACTCACACGTTTACTATTCCTCATTCTTCAAGGTTCAAAGACAGAGTGCGAGTTGATGTCTCCGACCGCCATTACAAGATCCGGCATTATGCCGACGGCAAGGTCACGACCGCGACCTTGGTCATAGAGGGGTCAGAGGTCGAGGACGGAGGCATGTACATGTGTGTGGCTGAGAACTCGGCAGGCTCGGCTTCCAGCGAGGCCAAAATACGAGTACAGAGTGAGTACACCACAGCCCCTGAACATTCTAGTTAGTTATTGTACGTTTCAAAGCTTCACTCAGATGGAACTATATTTCGACATAAGTGCGAAGTAGTCGGATATCGGAAACTTTGATTCATGGAGACACTCTGTAATAGAACATTAAATCTTCTCTTTCTTTTAATCATACAAAATTTTGATATATACGTGCACTTTGCAGCCTTTAGAACTACTAAAATACATTATTCAAAGTATCAATGCGTTGTTATGTGATAATTGCTGCACCCAACTCATCCCATTGGTTGGGACACGAGGCTTATAAATAATGCTTCACCATCAAACAATTAGTTACATATGGAGGGCAAATTTAGAATTTAATATTTCAGTAATGCTATGGTAAGCTCCCGGTGAAATAAGGAATCCATCTTCTGAATAAAAAGGCAACAAATTAGTACTGAATCAACAGTTTGAAACGTTTAATCTATAGACATTTTTCAACAGATATCCAAGTTTATTTTGAAAGATGCCTTTGCTGATGTATTTTCTATTGTGCAAGATGGACTAAAGAAAATTAGTAGGGCCGACAGTGATCACTTAATCTACTTTGATCGAGGGCGTTCTTTCAAGACAGACCAGAGGCTCGCTAGACATAGGATACTCGTACACTTTTTTCTTTGATATGGGGTATTATTCCCGAGAACAACCGTAGGTTGAGTTAATCCTTTTTGTGTGTCTTGAACTCTTTCATCCCTCCAGAAGTGTACGACTATCCATCAGACAAAGACTCCACGGAGCCGTTGGAGAAGCGCCCACGTGACGAGACTCCTGTGCAGAAGTCACGGGTGGAGGTCCCTCCAGATTTCACGGCCAGACTGAAGAGCAAGTCAGCCGCGGAGGGCGCCACTGTGAGACTGAACTGTTCCGTTACGGGTATTCCCGAACCCATAGTGCGCTGGTTCCGGGACGGGAAGGAAATCTATGATGGTCATGACTACACTATGAGGGTAAGAGCCAATTTAAAACGCACGAAGCAATGTAGTCATTCCGACTCTCCTATACATTTGCCGTGATGCAAGAATAGGGGACGTAAAGCTGATCAAAGCAATGCTTAGGGGACGTTAAACTACTTAAAGAAGAGCCATTCCGGGTCTTCCTCTTAGTCCAGTAACTGTCACTAAACAAATACCAGCAACTTGAGGTTGTTTTCACCCCCAGTCTGCTTTTAAAAAAGCATAGCGTAGCTTTAAGATCTGTGCTATCCCTTCATCTATAATAGCCAATAGCTTACACAGTTTGTTTAGGGGTTTATGTAATGCCTTACTCTTCCTTCACTTTCTAATCTGTGCTATCCCTCCATCTACAGTAGATAGTAGCCTACACAATTGATTTAGGGGTTTATGTAATGCCTTACTCTTCCTTCACTTTCTAATCTGTGCTATCCCTCCATCTACAGTAGATAGTAGGCTACACAATTGATTTAGGGGTTTACGTAATGTCTATTCTTCCTCCATTTTAAAATCTGTGCTATGCAATTGAATCATTGTCAATGTGCTATCCATCTGGCACCACCCCTTGACACTTGACATTAATCAACAATAGCTAATAACCTATACAATTCTTTAGGGGTTAATTTGATGTCTTATTCTTCCTTCAGAATAACTACGGCCTTCTGTCTTTGGAGATTGTCTATGCCAAAAAGGCTCTTGCTGGCAAGTACACGGTGGAGGCTTCCAACAGTCTTGGGACCGTATCGTGTTCTTGTACTTTGGATGTAGAAGGTAAGCCCTTGACCATTTATAGCTACAGAACCATTACTGTATATTCCATAATAAAAACACACTATGGTTAAAAAAGAAAGAAGTATCGATCTTTTGTTATGTTAATATTTCGATGTATGCCTCCTCTTACGCTGTAAAAGTTTGCTAAGGAACATCATGTTGGTAGCTTCTTACTTAAACTCTTCAAGTTTGAAAGTTTTTTACTCATTGAATTCAAAGTTCCATTTTAATTTTCTATGTTCTCTTTGGGATTAGTTAAGGATTTCGCTGGGTCACAAATATCGAAACTGGTTAAACTTAATCATATTTGACTCAATGGTATGTGCTATACAATTTGTACGAAAATATATCAGGAGCAAATCCTTATATTGACATGGATGTTACACATTGTGATCAGGTGACGAAGAACTTGACGCTCTGGAGGCAGACTTCTTGAGGCCCAAGTTCCTCACCAAAATTCAGGACATTTACGTGAACGAGGGCGCTGATGCCACATTCCAATGCGAGGCTACAGGCAAACCTATGCCGGCGTTCAAGTGGTGCGTACACGGCTAAAATGCTTACCTCAGTAAATTGTAGTGCACAAACGCAAAAGAGTGAAGATGTAGTATATAGATGCAGTTACATGTATAGCTTTTGATAATAGTTGCATAAAACAAAAAAAAAATCTTATTGAAATGGAGATGATGAGAAGAGATAATAAGAGGATGGATGAGGTTGCGATTTAAGAAAAAACTTCTGAATAATGGGTGGAATTAGGTGTGTGAATACCATGCTTAAAAACAATTGTTTTATGGTATCAAAATCTGTGGACAAGAGGTAGATCCAGCCATACAGACAAACAGCCACTATCACAGAGCGACCTAGTGTTAGAGACAATAATAACAGAGAAAAGTTAGAGAGAGATAAGAACCGAGTGTAGAGGGGAAAAAGAAAATTAATGGAGAGGCTTTTGCTTACACCTTAGCCATCATACACAAGTTTTTGATCAGTATATAACATTTTAAGTTAGTGAAATATTAAAAGTACAGTATTATTTAGAGAACCAATACTTCAATTTCGATTCTGTTCTCCTCTCTCTCTCTCTCTCTCTCTCTCTTTCTCTCTCTCTCTCTTTCTCTATCTCTCTCTCCCTCTGTCTCTCTATCTCACTCTCTCTCTATCTCTCCCTCTCTCTCTGTCTGCCCCCACCTTTTTAACGCCCTCTTTCATCCTTGAACCCAGGCAACGAGACAACATCTCAATCGTCGGCTCAAGGCGAGTGATGTCAGAGTATGATAACCAAGGTCACGCCACCTTGAACTTGAAGGAGGTCAAGGTGACGGACGCAGGGCTCTACTACTGCATCGCTCAGTCGCGGGCCGGCCGGACCAAGTGCAGCGCCTGTCTTCATGTCAAAGGTCAGAGGAATAAATTAATGTAGTATTGATTTTTTACACGTTTATTAACAGATCTAAACCTGGCTGTATTGCCTTTTTAAATTTTGCTATAGTTATCAATGATTTGTTCAAGTAATTGCAAGCCTACGTTTCATAATTTCAGCACTTCCCTTTCTTAAACATGAAGCAAAAATGAAGTTCTTTGTTAAAATATAAATGGTATTTATTCAATAATATACAATTTTTATGGTTTTTTGTGTCAAATGCTTGTAGGTTGGATTCAAAACCGATTAGTGGTTTTAAATGGTTTGTTTGATTTTTTACATTAGCAACCACATGTTGAATGTACACAAACTCTGTATTTATAATAAGTATTTCTAGTATTGCTGTACGGTGTTTCTTCAAACTGTGTGTGTGCATGTCTACGTTAGATGGAATTTGCAACATTGATCATAAGGAACCAGGTTACTGTAGTCTTAACATCGGAGGATCTTTCCCACTCACTCTCAAGAAAGACTTAAGAGCGAAGAGAAAAAAAAACACCTAAGAATTGGCGTAGCATAGTCCCCATACTTTAATGTAAGAATAATATCTTATCAAAAACGATTCTTCCCTTTAGCTAAGTCACCATCGCCAGATGAACCTATGACCTACAAAAAAGCTGGAGTTCAACAGGCCAGGTCATCTCGCGAGAGGTCAGAGGGCAAAGGTGCCCCGCCCTCATTCGCCCTGACCCTGCCGTCATCTGTAGATTTGGCAGTTGGGGAACGCCTAAAACTGGACTGCAGTGTGCAAGGATTCCCGATACCACTGGGTGAGTGTGCCCGTCTTCTTCGTGTCAAAGGTCAGGGGAATAAATGTTGTATGATTTTTTACATGTTTTATAACAAATTTAAGCCTGGCGTGTATAACCTCTTTAAAGCTCTGCTATAGATATCAAGATCTTTGCCATGGATTGTCATGGAAGCGAGGGTGATATTAGAGACCTTGCGCGCGGATGACGAGAACGCATGACGTATGAACACCCATAGTTAGCTTGGGGTTTACAGCAGACGATTGGCTAACAGGCCCTGTTAGCCCATCAGCTATCCTAGATTTTCTCCCCAACGAGCTTCGTCCTCCTTACCGCTTGGGCGGATAGCGCAAGGTCTCTAATGAGGATTGTCGTTACGGTGGTATCGTCCCCGTAAGCGTTAGGTGAAGCGATGATGTTTTTCTTCATATAGGTATAATAAAGGACAAAGCTGCCAACGCTCACAACTAAAAAATACAGTAACATTTTTTTACAGATAATGTTAAATATTGTTGAAAAATACTATTTAAAATTTAACTACTTTACATACATTAGGCAACGCTTAGGTTGTTTGATTTTTTACACGATCTTCCAATAAATTATTTGTTCGAACTTTTATCATCATATTTACTGTACTTTATTGAAACTGTGAAGTCGAGAGGCTTTGCATCAAGACTTTCATTCACTTTTAACCTTTGACCCTCTATTCTTGCTAAAACCCTCGTTCACCTGTAACCCTTGACCTCTTTAATCAGTGACCTGGCACAAGGGCGACCGCGAGCTGATGTACAGTCAGCGCCATCGGATCATCCTGTGCGGCACGCTCCACACCATGGAGATCCCCCAGGCCATGGCCCTGGACAAAGGTCACTACATTGTCCGCGCGACCAACGTCCACGGAACTGTCGAGTCATCTTGTTTCGTCAACACATTGGCTGCTGGGTGAGTAGCTAGCAGGGCTGGGAGATGCCACAGGTTGAGGTCTAGTAGTTCTAGTCAGAGGCAGTATGGATAAATTAGCTTAAAACAGAGTAGCGCTGATATAGCGTTGGCGTGATCTTGATTGTTTAACAAGTTCAATATTATATTCACTGGTCAAGGTCATTTGACAGGATCTAGCCATAAACATAAACGTGAAGTAAAAATCGGTTTGTTATTTAAAAGGATGCAATATCCAATACGTCTGCACTGCAATGTTTATGATTTTTTTATTTTTGATTTTTCGAACTCTTTAAAAACAATCTAGTGCCTTCAGACCAAAAAAAAAGATAATGTCTGGGTCATGAGAAAAGTTTGGGGTTTTTTTATCTAGATTATTTTAGTCAAGCATAATGTATATTGTGAATAGGGCATAGACAGCTTTGCCAATTACATACGGATATAATATTACCGATGATGTCACTCGGCCTGTTTCTTTCACTTAATATTAAAGTTTTTGTCCCTCACTCTAACCCAACAGAGAAAGAGTACGCACTCCCCCTGATTACAGAAGGGACGCGATGCGAGAGGCGGCCAGAGGAAATCTTCAAGGTGGGTAATTGAAACAAGAGCTGATAATATTAGTGCTTTCTTGTCTAAAAGTTATAATTACAGAGTCCGTTTATTTGTTTCCCCATCCTAAACAATGTTTCGAGATGATGGAAAGATTTTAAAGCTATGGAATGCTTCGAGATGTAGCTTGTTCCTTGTTCTTAAGAAAATGAAATTATAGATTGTGCTGTGTTTCGACTCATTAATATTAGACACCCCCTTTGGGTTTTTTGTTTAATTGTTATACATTTGTAATTACAATACGGTAGATGCACACCAAACCTATTGTAAAATGTTTCGAGATATACTTACATCTAGCTTGATCCTGATTGTTTTAAAATAGCGTTGTAGACTGGTGTTGTATCTGTTATCATCAAAATTAGATAGACCCCGTTTTGACGATCCATAGAAAATCAGTCTTTGTATGAAAAAGTCTATTATTGTGGTAAAGTCGAGACAGTGATATATATGGAGCTACTTCTCTTAGCTGTTGATTGACGGGAATGGTCTGCATATCGAGAAATCTCCTACTATAATATGTATAACCCAAAATGTATATGTATGACCCAAAATAGTTTAGTTTTCGGGGATTTGATTTATAGTCTGTAGGGAAATGGTGCACATTATGTTGACATCTCATGTTTTGGTCACTTATGCTAAATCTTCTTTATAAGTTAACTTTTTTAAAGGCCACTTAATAACTAAATTCTTCAAACCTTTTCCTGAGAAGTTCGACAAAATCAAATCTTTTCCCAAAAAGAAATATGTTGTACTTGTTCTGTAAACTTATAGCGAGTGCAATGTTTAGATTTCTCACCTCCCAGTAGTACTTTAGGTATAACCATCTTTTGCACTCTTTCCGTGTCTTTTTCGTGTGCTCTTTTTCATTGTTTCAATATAAAATATTGCTGTTTTAGAACTGCTTTGTAGGGTTTCTTACATTTTAAAATGTTTTCAAACGTTTCATATTGTCTCTCTCATATTCGGTTTTCAGGGAATGGTATGAAAGATGTGTGGCGAGTGTAATTTCAATTTGAATTTGAATTTTGAAATAAACTGATGTGATTTTCAAAAGTTTTGATTTGAAGTGTTAACGGAGATGAAAAGAAACCAGGTTTCTAAAAATGTTACCCAGTCCTTCTATCTTAAAAAATAAACTTTGATAACGTGTGGACTTTCATTATTTTTTCGCACTTACTTTTCTCTGTACTTATTTGATCTGAGTTTCTTAACCTATCCTGTCTGAAATTCCCCTTCTTTCGTCTAGACTTTTTTTTTTACAAAAAACAAAACAAAACAAAACAAAACCAATGACCTATCCTTTGATCCTTCTTTTGAACCAACATTTTTTTGTCCATCAAAACAGTTTTTGTGTTGTGGTCCCTCATGTTACACTAAGCCAATCAAATCAAATATTGAACCGACGATACCTCCTCTTTCCTCCCTTGCATGCTCTTAACGTTGTACCCAGCAGTTAAGACATCCTCAGAAGAAGACGAACCCGAACCTCCCAGAAAACAGGCGAAAGGTATCCGTGCACTACAACCACCACCACCACCAGCACTGCCTCTATAATCACCGTGGCCTTTAACATTACCGCTACTTCTCTCACACAGTGTTGTGAAAACTAATGTCTTGTTTCTCACTCTAACACTATGATGTACTCACGGTTGAGGTGTTGAAGTTAATCTGTGATAAGCGGTATCGAACCAAGGATTTTCATTTTATTTCATTTCATTTTTTAAGAAAAATTTTCAAGAGATTTAAGAAATAAATGACGGTGTTTTCAAACCATAAAATCCATGAATATGTGACTCTGTCTCATGTTGTTTCATACGCCAAAACAGTACATTGACAATCTTATAATACGGTGTCACTAGATCTATCCTAAGTTTGCATTTACTTTTTAAATAAATTTAATTTGTCGCTAAAATGGCCATTTGCCGCCTATTAAATACGTTTAACCTCCTGTAAATTCTTACGTCGTTGACAAGGGGTAAAGAAAATACTTTCATATCAAAGTTTTTCAAACGCTGTCATTAGCTTTCAGAGAATAATTTAGCTTAAAAAGTAACCCGCAATCATTGAACTGACTACTATAAACGTAAATCCAAGATGAGGTAAAGAAAATAACATGCTTTGTAACTACATGTATAACATATTTATTCACAGATTGCAATTAATGATTCTTTTGTTGTTTTTTTTATTTGGGTTGTTTTTACAGCTCACAGGTTTTTACATGTGATTGGCTTATTGAAAATATTATAACTAAATCAAGTAATAATATTGCTGCAAGGGTTTCTGTTGAGTGAACATAGGTGTCACACTGTTCTTAATTTCGCTCACCAAAGCTATATGTAATCCGTTTTTTTAAATCGTAACACAAAAAAAATATATGTTTTTGTTAATTTATCAATGTAAGCACATTATGAATCCCTGCGCTTGGTGGGTCGGCAAGAAATGTTTCGTCCTACTGCCACCCACTTTCCCTTTTCTTGTTGTTCACACTTTGCTCACAAATATGCTTTTTAATGAGCTTTTTGGGCTAATTTTAATGCTTCACAACATTTTAGTGTTGCTGAAATGATCACATTTCATAAAGCCAGTACCTCTATTGTTTACTCTAAAAGTGGCATATCTAAACTAACACCGAAAAATATGAAACTATATAGGCTTACCGCCTTAACACAGCCAAAACTAATGTCTGAAGGATTTTTTCATAACAATTCTTAATAAGAGCAGCACATCGAAAGAGGCTTCTAAATCTAACTTACACATTTTAGTCGATGGTTAATGAAGAAGTTTTGTCATTTGTTTTTTTTTAATTCTGTATTTTTTCCTTTATTATTCTGCTTTTTAAAAAAATCTTATAATGTGTATTTTTATTTGATATATTTGTAGTTGTGTACGCAAGATAATCACTCATGGTTTTTTTTACGTGGTATCAAAACTGAAAAAAAATTAAGAGCTTTCTAACACTGAGTCAATAATGCCATGGTTGTACGAAATCGTAATTTTTTAAAAAGTGTTTTTTTTTTTTTTTTGTTTCAATGTCAACACCATTTGAATATTAAACTTGTGTTGCTCACACCTAATATAAATTGCCAATCGTATTTTTTTCCTGTGATTGTAAATAAATCTTTTAAGTTTGTAACGCCATAAATCTTGTCGTGTAAACTATATATATTTTGGTAAACTAAAATTTAAATTGCTTTTTCATGGATAACACAACAGAAAGTCTTGCCTGTTTAAAAAAATTATACAAATCTATGTGCCACCGTTTTTGTTTTGTTTTTGTTTTTGTTTAATTAATCACCAAACACTGTTGCCGTTTTAAATCAAATAAATAGATTCAGATAAAAGCAACCATGCCCATGGCATCCCCTTCTAGTAGATCACCTTGCAGATTTGTTTCATGTTTCTTCGCCTATAATGGCATAAAATGACATTATTGGTGGGTGGTATTTTCATACCCCAAACTCAATATCAAGATACGTCTGTGATGTAAATCTTAAGAACAGAATTGTTGCCTCTAGTCCATAAATACCAAAAGAAGAACTCAAAATTTAATTTGCTTCGATTAGAATTTTCAGAGGGTGTTCTGGGGGTACACATGCCCCCTCTGGCATGCTTGTATAATGGTTTAAAGCTCCTTTCAACACTCCCAGCTTGAAAAAAAATTAACTATCTAATTCAGCGAATTCGACTGCATACCGTGTTTGACTGTTGCGATTATGAGTGGAATTTCCATTTCTCTTCCAGCTCCGTTCTTTATCAAGCATCTTCCCAAGACTATCGATGTGATGGAAGGTATCGATGTTAGACTCGACTGTATTCTTCGGCGCGGTATCGAACTGATTCGCTGGTCCTCTTCCCGCTCGCCCTCCCAAGAGCGAGACAAGGAGAGACAACTCAAGAAGGAGCTGAAAGATGAAGGTTTTACTGGAGAGTTCATTCCCCTTGAGGCGGCGGTAGATAAGACTACGCGTTCCTCATCCGACGATATTAAAACAGGTAAGGAGGCCACACAATATGGTTCTCAACTGTCTACGTATT
Source organism: Elysia marginata (assembly GCA_019649035.1). NCBI lineage: Eukaryota > Metazoa > Mollusca > Gastropoda > Plakobranchidae > Elysia > Elysia marginata. The sequence continues at coordinate 215,983 of BMAT01009188.1, forward strand.
GGCTTTTTCAATTCAGAACCATGGTAGAGGAAATGTAAATTTACGTTATCAAAAAGTCGAATAATGATTATGTATAAACGGAAGTTGTATATTAAGGTTTGTAATCTAAACATTGTTCGATGTTTAAAAGCCAATATCTCAATTATCCATACTTGAATTATGTGAACTCTACTTGGATGAGTTCTCAACTTCTTTCTAAAAGTTTAATTGTGATTTTGTTTTTTGTTATTTTTTTTCGTTCTGGATGGCGAAAAGTATTATCACAAACAGCCTGTGTTGTTTGTGTTCATGTCCCGCCGCAGGTATGAAATTTTACCGAAGCGTCATGATTTCTAATCGTTTCAAAAGGACCTACTTGTTATAACTACGATGATTATTATAACTATGATAATTTATTTACTATTTCTTTGACGTGTTGACAGAGCCAGATGGCAGGAGAGAACATCCGGGCTTCCTGGCCACGCCCACTGACCTAGTTCGACCAGTGGGCAGCGAGGCTGTCTTTGAGTGCACAACTGCTGGCTCACCGGAACCGGAAGTGAAATGGTAAGTCGAAGAGAACGTATGAAGACAGAAGTGGCAGTACTGGTTGGCCAAACAAAGTACATGCAGATTTATCTTTCTGTTTGAATTGAAAAGTGTGCAACATTGGATAAAAAGAGAAGGGGGTCGTGTATTTTCCTCTCTCCCTCTCGGTCTGCCTCTCTTTGTTTCTTTCTTTTAACTCTGTTTTCAGATGGCTTTTTTACCCTAGATTTAATGTTTTTACATATTTGCAGTCTGTCTGTCTCTCGCCCTTTCTCTCTCTCTCTCTCTCTCTCTCTCTCTGTGTCTCTCTCTCTGTCTCTCTCTGTCTGTCTGTTTCTCTCTCTCTCTCTCTCTCTATCTCTCTTTCCCTAGCTCTCTCTTCTTCTCTTTTCTAGTTATTTCCTTAAACTCACACACTCACTTTCAACTTTTCTTACCACTACTTCAGGTACAAAGACGGGCGGGTGCTCATATCATCTGACGGTGTCCGCATGACCTCCTCTGGTCACCAACACAAGCTGAGGATCAAGGCTATCCTACAGTCGGACGAGGGTCAGTACACCTGCAAGGCCACGTCCAGTGCAGGCACGGACTCATGTTCGGCCAGGCTGACCATTGCTGACGGTAGGACCCGAGAACACTACCTTTGCTTACGAATCCTTATACGTTGTAGAAAACTGACCGAGAAGAAGTTACACACTGCGAAGCAATCTTTCGTATTCTTTAAAATTACTTTTGCCTTTAAAATTTGCCTACATGTCTTTGTTAAGATGGTCGTGTTGAGACACAAAATGCGTTCATCTCATCTTTTCGTCTGAATATTATTTCCAGTCACATTATGTACATGTAGATTGTTTTATCCACGCCAAAAGTTTGTATCTTTAAACCCTAAGACTGAATGCGATGCTCAACTTTTACGTATTAGTTTACTCTATAAGGTCTTTTTCAGCCTTTGTGTTTTCTAGATTTCTAATTGACTTGGAGCTTTACTATACCCAATGATCTTTCTCTCCAGTTTGGTGTTATATTGGAACAGCGCATTAAGACTTTTTCAGTGCCATTTTTTGTGTTCATTTCAGTGGCAAAATATAAAATGTAATACGCTTTTAACATCGGTAATAATTTGTTTTGTTTCGTTTGTCTGGTAGATTCTTCCCCTCGCAGACCCTCTAAAGCGCAAGCAATCGAAGAGGAAGAGTCGAAAGCAGCGGCAGCAAAGTCTGCAGAGTCTAAACCTAAGGCCAGGTACGTCTCCATCACTTGGTACTTCTTGTCTTAGTCTCAGTTCTTTAATCATTTATTACCGTGTTTTTACGGTCCTTAATTTTTTAAACTTAAAAATGTAGTAAAACTCGTGTTGAAACTTTGAAATAAAGAAAAAAAATTATATATTACGAGTAAAAAGAACACACCTTTTGTAAATCTAAAAAAATGCATCGCTCTTTGACAAATAAAAGTAGTTTACGGCTAAGACAACAGGAAAACCTTACTTCCCTCTCAATATCTGGCAGTGTATCGAGATTATTATTTACAAACAAGGTTACATTAAAAGTACAACCAATACATTTCTGTGTTCGAAATTCAAGTCCACTTTGTGCAAGCCTTTCCTGGCGTTTTTGATCAGTCAATGTATTGACGCTGTTTTCTGACAAAGAAACTAAATTAACTCGAAGCAAATATATTTGTCTAAATTGTCGAATATGTAATAGTAGTTTTTTTTAATCCTGTTTTTTCAATGGTTTAGTCGATTCCCAAAGCCCAAAACAATTAGCATCGGCTTAGGTGCAATCTGGTTGTTAAAATTTTTATCAAGAATGTATACTGAATTGAGCTATCTGAAAGTCGACTTAAAAAACTTCGACTCAGTTAGATTTGGATTTGATTGTAATCTCTAACTCTCTGTTGGCCCTGCCGTCACGAGTGGTGTATTTTGCTGGGGAGAGAAGTGGGCACATGTTGTGTGGTAAGCCGTCTCAACTGCGTGGCTCAGTGGTTAGCGTGTCGGACTTGTGATCCGGCGATCGCAGGTTCGATTCCCAACCACGACGCATGTTATAGTTGCCTTAGGAAAGCAATTTATTCACACTTTCCTCAGTCCACCCACCTGTAAAATGGGTACCTGGCTATATGCAGTGCTTGAACTTTGCAGAATGTTAGTATTTGAGCACCTAACAGGCAGCCGTGCTGTAATGCTCTAAAATATGAGTTGACTTTGCTTTGGTGTGTATAGGCCTGCTGGGGGAAATATGTAAAAACTATGATCCATATTCTTTTCTTTTTCTTTCAAATTTACTCGATTTACAATGAATTTGTTCTGACCCCTACAGTTACGAGGTAGCAGAGAAAGCCGTGTTCAGCCAGAGCCTTCCCAAGACACTGACCGCTGGTCAAGGCGAGGAGGTGGAGCTGCTGTGTCAGCTCTCATCTTCTGCTGGAGTGTCCGGTGTCCGGTGGGAGCTGGACGGCCGGGAGGTAAGTCTTCTGCTCCTCCTTGCATTATACTGTCCGTGACAATCAAAGTGCAGCATATGCCATAATGGTGTATACTGCATATACTGTACTTTGGTTGTCACTGGCAGTATAGATAAAGGGCTGTTCCATGAACTTTGAAAAGTTCTGATAGAGTAGCTCACAATAGACGAGGATGAGCTTTTAGGCTTAGATTCAGCGCTAGAATTGTTCGAACAAACTATTGTATCTCGCTCATAGAAGAGTTCGCTGGTAATCCTACCTTTTGTCTTTTACACACAAAAGAGGTTAGTCCTGACACAGCCTCATTGGTTGATACTGTGGACTTCAAAGATGTTTTGTATTTAGCATTACTTCTGTTGTTAGTAGTACCCTAGGCATCTGAGAAGACAGGCCAAACCTCACATCATTTAAAGAAAGTAAAGACACACATGTCCTCCGTTGTAACTCATTGTAACTCGCCAAAGTCCAATGTTGAACCACGATTTTAGAGATTTTTTATAATTTTTTTTAACACGAAGCTATGTTATAACGCATGTTAACTGTTTTAAATGCATTTCACTCGATAAACAATTGAGAATCATCATAGTTTATAGACGCAAGTTTTCCTAAGTAACCAATTTTTCAACAACCGTATCGGCATCTGCTCGGCTTAAACATTCAAATCTGGGCACCATGTTAAAACTTTCAACACTGTCTTCATGATGTTCTTTTTTCGCAGCTTCCGCCGGAAGCGCGCTATGTGGCGTCACGTGATGAAGATACGCTGGACCAGAGACTGACCCTCCAGGACGTGTCACCTCAGGACAGCGGGAAATACACCTGTGTCGTCACGTTCAAGGACGGTGACCTTATCCATACTTCCACACGGCTCACTGTCAATGGTAAGAAGTCCACTGGGACTCTTGTTTGGATTTTTACAATGGTGAAAAGAAAAGCTTGCTGCAATCACTCGGTTATGTACCGTGAACAAGTTTTCCTATTATAAGATTCTTTATTTAGCTCAAACGACGTGAAGAGACTTCAGATATCAATGAGTTTTGAGTTGGATAATAAAAAAATATTTTGCTGATGAAAGATGTACTAATACATTACAATGTATATATGTGCTGAAGTTTTTTCTTCATTTGTTTGATGTTATGAGAAAGTTTTGTATACCGATGCAATCATTTTGTATATAATTTTTTTATTGATTTATCATGAGAAACATTTTCATATGAAGTCGTTTTTACCTCAAAGAATGAAGGGAGTAGGAAGTATAATATCAACTTACCCAATGCAGTGCTAATAATAAGATTTCCTCCGTAGTGTTAAGTTTAACAGCAGTATACTTTATATTATTTTCAGCCAAAGAACCGTCACCACCTGCCAAAGAAGAAGAGTAAGTGGAATTTTTCTTTTTACATGACATGAAGAATCCTTTTCTTGATCTTACTCTTTTCATGATTAAGCTTTCCGGACAGTGATGTGGTTCAATTGTTTCTTAGTTTCAGTTTTATTCTTAAAATAATATACATTATAATATATTTCACCAGTTAAAATTGGTATTTATAAGTGTAGAATTAAAGTAAAGTGAAAAACCACCAATGATTAAAAATATCGCTCAATCCCAAAATAAACACTAAATCCTTTAACTCTATTGGAAAAGGTTAGCGCTTTTTTCGATTTCCCTTTTGTATGGTTGGAAAGTTATTTAATTATAAGCACTCAATACCCGTAGTGTAGGACGTAGGAGAAGCTCGACAAACGCTCTTATCAGACGTTGAAAATATGATAATTGCTTTCCTCTATAAATGACCGGCTCTGTGGCCTAGCGGTAAAGACACTCGCTCAGAGATCGGGAGGCACGGGTTCGATTCCCGGCCGAGTCAAACCAAGGGCTTTAAAATTGGTATCAGTAGCTGATCCGCCTGATGTCTGGCATTGTGGGTTTAATAATAAGTCTAATTGGCCCGGTGTCATGATAATGTGACTGGGTGTGGTGTATGCAGCGCTCCGTACTTCACAGTGTGGCAGCACGCTTTCAATTGTCCCAAGCGCCGTCTCTGATATAACCTTGTAGTTGAAAAGAGACGTTAAAATTCAAACAACCAACCAACAACCTCTATAAATGTACATGTATATCCCAACTTTTTTGACCTGTTCTGTTCTCCTTGCACCTCCAGCTTCAAACCTCATTTCACCTCTGAGCTGAGTGACGTCAGTCTCAAGGACGGCGACGAGCTGGTGTTAGAGTGTGATATCCAGGGAAACCCCAGACCTCAAATCTCCTGGATTCGAGATGGTGTGGAGATATTTGATAGCCAGGTGAGAACGCAGGCTCCAGGTAGACACCCACAGTTAACCTGACTTGTCTATAAATCGGGAAGTCTATCTTGTTTTATGACAGAACTTTAATCTAAATTAGCGCCAGAGCTATGTAAACTTTCAGTGTACTATATAACTATTAGAACTCAACCATTTAAAATGGAGTTATAGGGTTGAAGTTAGAGCTCTGAGGTTTTCACTGTTTAAAAAAAAAATACTCTATCAAAGTAAAGATTTGTGCCTGT
>BMAT01009191.1:0-11422 GCA_019649035.1 Elysia marginata
GTTTGTAAAAAATTGTGAAATAGTTGAATGTCTTTTTCATTATGTGGCGCTCCTGCTACGATGTCAAGCTTATTACTTAGGACATTGTTAAAATCGCCACAAATAATTAGGTTAGAGTTATTTATTTCACTTACATGTTCAGATAGTCCATTTTTAAATTTTTGCCTTTCACTGGCTATGACTGGTCCATAACAGTTTATAATCGTATACGATTTTTCTTCACGATCAAAGCTTACTCCAAAACATCGATTATCAAACTTCAGCGGTTTTACATTTTTTATTAGGAAGTTTTTATTGACAAGTATCACTAGGCCTTGACTTTTATTTGTAAAGGGGCAGTAAAAAAGTTCCCCAGTCCATTCCCTGGACCATTCCTGGGCTTTTGAGTCCGTGATGTACGTTTCTTGGAGACAGATTACATCATAATTTTGTAGAGTTTTGAATAAATGTTTACGCTTTATTATTGCTGTAATTATGTACTCTGCTGTTATGCATAAGTTTCACAACAAGGGTATTCTAAAGATAATTGCGTTTTATCTCGAACCGCGAAGTAAAGTTTTATCAATCTTATCTGTCAAAATGGGAGCAATATAAAATCCTAGACTTAGAAAAAGGTTAGTATTCCCTTTGAGCTATTTAAACTGCTCTCTGAGGAATTCTTTTCTTCAACATGTACAAAACGCTTTGTATTGCTTGTGACGGGTTAGTAGTGGTTTGACAGACGTCTCGAGGAGGGGAAGGCTCATTTGAAAACGCAACAAGCTCAACCTTCTAAACGTTGTTTTCTCAGAAAGTAGCGGCGGTCTTTTCACGGAATCTGGCTGGAGAAACACGGGCTGGGGGGCTGTGTCAACATACAACAACAAGAGAGAATGATGATTTCCACCGCTCCACTGTACTCTTCTCGAATTTCCTAGAGTACCCGCTAGAATTAGTTTTCCGATTAGCAAATACGAGTAATACATGCAGTACTAGTATTGTACTCGTGGATAGCGAGGTTTCTCATAAGCAGTTTTAAATTGGTTTTATCTTCTTGCACTGATTTTGTGATTTAACTCTGCCTTTCTCACCCCGACAATCGTTGAGTTGATCTTGTCTGTTTTGTAATGTGGTTAGTCTCAACCTGCTTTTTCAGCATTATATATCTTGACCATTCCAGCTACTAAAATAACATGCCCTCTTTGTCTTGTCGGAAAAATATCGCCCGTTTTATGTACTTCAAAGTTCCTGTTAAGGTTTTTCAGTCCTACGAATACGGTGATCTGGGGACGAAGCACTACAAAAACATTATAAAAATGATGACCGCTTAAAGGTTGTCTCATATACTATATGATTACAACCATGTTAAAACCTCATTTTAATTTTAGAAGTTTAATTTTTTCCATTTTCTTTATCTATTCATCCTTTAGAAATCTTCTCTCTTTAATTTTTAAAAAGATGCTGGTCATTTTCTAATTGCATTTACTTTTTATAATTTAATATTTAAATTTATACATCATCGGTTAATTAGACGTGGCAATACTGTGCTATAGCCGAAAGTGTAAGATAACTGTTTGAATATAAATGTACAACCTACTTTAGAATAATACACCGAATGAAGTGCTTTAAAGAACAAAAATAAACTATCAAAAGTAGAATATTTATTTCGCTTCTTAAAACAGAGCTTACTCTATTAATCGCTGTTCTTTGTTTAATTTATAAAAGTAAGCCAAGAATTTTCAATAGCAATCAAGATTAATTAAGACTGGGAAAGATTCGCTGTGTGAACTTTGCTTATTACGAAGTTGTAACACGTTGTATATGTAACTATACAAATATGCCGTGGAAATGGTAAAAAAAAGACAGGTTATACACAAAACAAGGAGCAGCCTAAAAGTATTGAAAAAATTGTGTTTTAAATTTTATTACAATTGCAATGATTAACTATTTCTTTTCGTCTAGAAAAACTAATTCAACGGAAAAAATTTTTTACGAAAAAAAAATTAGCAATGGACTCAGAGGAGTTGAGAGTCATGTGACAGTGTGGTGTGTTAGAGGGAAGGGGATTCTTCCCAAAGGTCAAACTATAGCATTGATTTTCGTTTACAAGTATCAATGCATAGGCCTACAAATCCGTTTCATTGTACTTGAAAATAAAATGCAGCAATCTCAGGAAAAAAAAAAGAAAAAAATGAAAGCGGAGTTGCTCAGTATGTTTTCCAGTCCCATTATCTCGCTCAATTATGCTCAGGTGTCCAAACAACAGCGGTCAGGATTTGTTAATATCCCTTATAGGCGTTCAACTTAATTGTCTTATACCCTTTAGCTTAGACTTTTGCATGCATTTAACATTAGAGACTCCCCTTCTACTTCTCATTCTTTCTTTTCCTCCCTTACTTTATGGCGTTTTCCCTCTCCTCTCTTGTTTAATTTTTTTTCTGTTGCGAAAACCTTTCCTTGTCTCTTCCTAGTCCTCACTTTTCCTTCTTCTTTTGAATTTAAGCCTAATTCGTGCCAGATTCGTTTCCCTGCCGGCCACAAGAAGCGCCACCTAGGACGATCATGGCGTTGAATCGTTAGCATCCTGTGTTGGTCAGCGAGAGTTCAACAACAGGTGTGAAAACATGGTGAGTCGCACAAACAGCTTAAAGAATTAATGAAGTAAAGAAAGTGAGGGAAGCCTTAGACCTAAAAAGATGTAAAAGAGAAAAAGTTAGAAAAGCCTTAAAATTACAGAAGTGCTGAAAAAATTGCAGTTGATCTTTGATGATTTTGCTAGGTGCGGTGAGTAGCTCTAGTAGTTAAGGCATAAGAAGCAGTATTGCGGTGGCGATAATAGTAGTTGTAATGATAATGATGATAGTAGTAGTAGTAGTAGTAGTAGTAGTAGTAGTAGTAGTAGTAGTAGTAGTAGTAGTAGTAGTAGTAGTGGTGGTGGTGGTGGTGGTGGTTTTAGAAGCCACAATAACAAATTTTAACACTTATTTATTAAATACTTTTTATGAGAAGGTAAAAAGTTTGCAATTAATTGTTAATGTAAAGAGAATTGAACGTTTGGGAAATGTCTTTTTTAAGAAAAGGGATTTTTAAGAAAAAAAAAGAGATATTAAGTATTGAGAGTCAGATAGAGAGAGAGGTGTTTAACAAAAGTACTAGCCATTTAAAAGAAGACTTACAGAGAGAAAAAAGAGATAGATTGTGACTGAAGCAATTCATGATAGGTTGTGGTGTATAAATCCTCCGAATGTCTACTATAAAACATTGGAGAAATCAAGCCTTTTCATCGTCAATAAAAAGTCGGTGATGTTTCGCGGACTTCATCACGAAAGACAACAAACAAGGTAGCGCACTCACTCTGGGTGGCTTCCTATATCAGTGTGTGTTGTTTGCCGACTGCTAATGCTTTCAGCTGGGCTTCTTTCTTCGCTCTGGACGGTCTATCTAACGCCCTTGTCTCAAGGGAAGACATCGCCTGATTTGGAGCATCTGGTGACTACTTACTGGCAGAAAACTTGGTCTATAAAATCTCTCTACTTTGTGCATATTCTCAACAGACTGCACCCAATTCATTTTTTTAAAAGTTTTTGTTAATTTAGAAAGGTTTTCTGGAAAGCCTAATTAAAAAAACAACAACGATTTTTATAAAAACCGGCAATACCACGACCCAATAAAATTACACAACTCTTTATATAAAATAAACAGTAAAACTGTGGAGTTCTCTGACACTAGAATCAGCTATAAAAGGAAAATCTCATTCAGTCTGTCTAGAAACAACAACTGAACTTATCATTTTAAATCATTTTTTTAAATTGCTGCAGAAATTCAATCGTTTCGCCGGCTTTTCTGTTAAGCCTTGCATTTAGTGGGGTTCGAAGTGAGCTTTGCGCTTTATATACCTTGTATAAAGTTGTATAATAGAAAAGCTATGCCTCCCTTTCTTTATGTCCAATTTAGATGTCATAAATATAACGCTAAAAACTCAGCAGCCTGTAAGTATTGTATTTTAAAAATAAAAGACTTTCATATCATTGTAAATGTAAATAGAACTACCGATCTTATATTGTTTTGCTTGTCTTGACTGTACTCTAAGAAATACTTTGAGTAAACAAAAAAAAATTTTGAATTCAGAATTCTTCTTAGTTAGAATGTTTGTGAGCTTTTTTGAAACAATGAAAATTTAAGAAATGCAGTTTTATCAATCTCTTTAAAACACTAACAAAAAGATTTTAAAAATTGCCCTTTAGATTCAGTTCACCCATCAGAGGCGGTGCGACTCATCTTGTGACGAATGAAATTGGATCCCTTCACCAAGCAAACCCATTCATTTAATATGACATGAATTTAAATTTGAAAAAGTCTGACTATACAGCTATAATGATTTGGTTTCTGAATTCAGACCGTTTTGATTTAGAGTTTTTAGGTCTTACTCCATTGGTTCCGCTTTACTTACCAAAGCTAAAATTTACACAGGTTTGGTCTTAAGCAGTGCAATGCTTGTGACAAAAGCTCTGTTATTATTAGGATTGCTAATTAATCATTGTCTTAAAATCGTTTAATTGACATTATTTTTTTCTTTCTAACAGGAGTACTAGTAACAATAGCGGTATTAGCAGCAGAGTAGTAGTAGTAGTAGTAGTAATGGTAGTAGTAGTAGTAGTAGTAGTAGTAGTAGTAGTAGTAGTAGTAGTAGTAGTAGTAGTAGTACTAATAATAGTAGTAGAAGTAATACTAGTATTAGTAGTAGTAGTAGCAGTAGTAGTAGTTGTTGTTGTGGTAGTAGTAGTAAATTTATATATAGCAGTAGAAGAAAGTATAGTCAGCGTTTAGGTAGGTCTTGTATAAAGTCAAGGTATAATTCAACACTAAATGACACCAGTAACTTAATTATCAAAAATAAGTTTGAGCGAAAATTTGAGTGCAAAGTTTTTTTCAGGATAATTTGTTCTGGTATTTCTTTTCGTCCATACTTATGATGGTTATGATAACATGTGGTTCCATCTTTATTGCAACAACGTCAAATCCGCTTCGCACTCTAGCTATGCTTATTGTTATATTTGTGTTTCAAGTGGAAAACGAAATACCCTCAAATAATGCCAAAATACCCTTGAATAATGTTCTTAAGTTTCTATAGTTCTACGTGAAAGGCAAGTCTGACAAATTGTATCAGTGCCTGGTTACCTGGACATAGGCTCCCAGTCTTTACTCTTGTTTAGATAGAGCAGCCAAGCATCAACCAAAAAGAAAGGGCCTGGGGATGTGTGGAGATAGAAGATCCATGTAACACACACCTATAAGGCACTCGGATTCCTCATTTCCTTCAATAGTCCAGCTATCTTCCCTGGACAAGAGCTACAAGTCTCACCATAGTCACTGTTTCTGTGGGACGCTTAAATGATTTACGGACCGCTTGGTGCTCTGAATAGCAGATCTTTCACGTTCCGGAGACCTGTGATGAAGTGTAAGCCCAGCTCGGCGCGTCGGCCATTGTGGGGAAGGCTATCCCAGATCTCGGCCCCTGTAGCCAGGTTGTCTCTCCCACGGAGGATGAGGCAGAGCCATAGTCCTACCATGATTGTCCTGTCGACTACAAAACGAAGATCTATCTAGGTATATGATTTTATTGTTGGTTCTAGGCGCATAAATGCAGGAAATTAACAATTAGACCTGACTACGCTCAGCTCGGAAGTATGAAAGAGTTAACAATATACGCTTTTTTCGTTAACTTTGAAGCTTTTCTATCTAATTAATTACAATTGCATTGACAAAAGTGCTTCACATGTACTAGTATATCCCATCCATTTGTCAAATTTTGTATTTTGCTCTGGTCAGGATAAGAATTGTATTTATCTTGTATAAGACGACAGGAACTGGTAGGGTTAGGTGCCTAACAATCATAACTTCTTAAGTTGTTCTAGTCACAGTAAGGGCTACAAAATATATTGCCAAAGAAAGCTCTCTTCCTCTCTCTTTTTAAAGTTGTTCATACTTTTTTAAGTAGCTTGTTATGTGATGAAAAATAAAAGTGATGATCCAGTCGAGCTAGAGGGTGTACTGGGCAAAAGAGGGAGAATGACAGATAGAGAAAGAATGAGAGAGAGAGGGAGAGAGAGGATGAGAGAGAGAGGATGAGAGAGAGAGGATGAGAGAGAGAGAAAGAGAGAGAGAGAGAGGGAGAGAGAGAGAGAGAGAGAGAGAGAGAGAGAGAGAGAGATTTGAACTCCACGAGCAACTGTGACGGAAGGAAATAAATATGTTTGATCATTCATTTCCATAGCAAACTCAAAACTTCATGCGCCTCTAATCTTGTTTCCATAAAGCAATGTTTTTCGGAAACGCATCAGTATTTATCATCAATGTACCATGTTTGTTTGTTACTTGTGTGCGCATGTGCGGATTGCGAGCCTCGTTTCTTGAGATAAATCCCACAACGTAAACTCTCTGTTTACTAAATCCATTCAAAACCACTGATATAACATATAAAAGCAATATGGGAATAATATGTATTGGTATTGTTTTTTTGTCTTTAGTGTTGTAGCCTTTTTGTTTGCCTAAAATTCTATTTTACGAGTTAAACGAGTTGTGTTATTCTTTTAAAAAATCTGATAGTTGATGAAACCAATTGGTAAAGAGCCTAGAGAGTTCAATATCTGATCTAAATAAAGTTATTTAAAATACACCAAGTAAAGAATAGAAAGTAAAAAGTAAAGAACGTGACTGCTTTAAGCTTTAGTGTAGAGATGTTAGTGTTGGTCCATATTTAGATGAGAACAATAGAAGCATCAGGTCTTATAAGCCCGTGCGATTAGCGAGCTGTCAGAGGCGGTTAGAATAATATGCAGACAAAAATATCGTGGGCAGCGAACCCAAACTCTTACAGGATTTCAACAATGGGGAGGGTAGGTATGGTTAGTGGGATTAATCAAGTAAGTAAATGAGGGAGGGGTAACATGGAGGCATGGTCACAATGGGTGTGGGTGAAGCAAGACGATATATAACAAGCTCGGGGTAAGGTTAGGGAGGGGCGAAGAACAAAAGAGGTGTGGTTCACATCAGGAAGGAGGGCCTGGTCAAGGAAACTCCCAGATTCCCCTGGCGGTGCCCCGTGTTTACTTAGTCCTCCGTCGTTAGCAGACGTGTCAAGGTATTTTAATCAACGCCAGGTTCCGCTCGCCGCAGGTCATTCGGGGGGAGAGAAGTCCTGCTGTTTGGTACCAGGACCGGACCCAGGGGGCGCTCTCTGCTAGACTTGGCTACTCAGCCGCAAAGTTCGAAGGTCAGACTGCATGCATACAGGTGCTGGACCTGATGCCTTTGAAATGCACAAGTGAAAACAACGAACTTCTTTGACAAGTTACTCCACGTTGATCGAGTTTCGCATTTCCTTTCAGGATCCTTTTATTTCCATTTTCATTCCTAATTTTTAAATTACAATCAATAGGAATCATTAACTTTTCATACAAGTTACTGCCACCATGTGTCAGGGGAAACAGTTTCTACCTTTCATATGTGCTCAATAACCTTAGTAGTTTTTTTCACCAAAATGCAGTTATAACTTATACGATAAACTAAAAAAAATTCACGTCACCAACTTCGAGAGTCTAAATACATGGTAAAATTGTTATCCTAGGATTTAAAAAGATGACTGCTTTGTTTAGTTTTGTGTTGGTCGCAGATACGTTTTCTACGGGTGGAATCTCTACAATATAAAAAAATAACAGCTTATCTCATTTAAGACGAATTGCTTCGCAAATTCATCAGAAAGGTTGAGGAAGAAAGTTAATATGAAGATCATACTATGCATTGACTCCCAGAGGTTTTTTTTTAATTTCACCAAATTTACAAATCTTTTTCGATATGTTTTTTTTAAATTTATGATTCTGTTTAAGCTCCTTTACAGCTCTTCAATAAAATACAATGTGAACAAAGAGAAAAAAAAACAATATGCTCAGAGATTCTTCGTTAGTTTTAACCGAGCACTGGGTGGACACCATTACAAGTTTTAGGCATTTTTTCTACAGATATTGAACCAGAAAGAACTTATTTTTAAAAAGCCATTCCAGGAAGGTATGAAATATCAACACAGATACTTTTTTTTTAAAGCATGCACTAATAAGGCCTATCTGTGCCAGTCTGTCTATAATTACATCTCTTCAAACTAGTAAGCCATTATCCTGATCCCGTTTGTTTACTTTCCAATGTAACGGGGCCAGGTCAGTGGGTACTATTGGCCTGGTATGGAATCCTACAGCACTGACATAATCCCACACAGAAATCACGATGAAAACTTCCAATCTCTCAGCCTGCTCACTCATGCACGTGTGCTACTTAAGGGATCTGTTTCCAAGACACATTCCACCCTTTTTTTCCTTCATATTCTTGCCTTTCACAGTCTCTGATTTTATCGCTCGTTCTCTCCGACGTGTCTTCCAGTCTAAAAAATTACATTTTACCCAATCGTATAAGGTTGTACAGAAGTAGCGGTATTGAATTTCCGGAGCTTTTCCCCCTCTGACTTCATTCGCCAGTTTTCGTCTCGAATATGTTTCATGTGAGAGAACAGGAGGGATTTCACTCAAGGCATCGCACCTGCTCGCTTTCAAACTGCCGTCTAATTGATGGAAGGCCATGGAACACGAGAGGCGCGATAAACGCCAAATCAAAAGAATTTTTACGAAATATTTAAAGACGTGTAGATTCAATCAACTGCTAAGCTCATTTTTTTTTATCCTAGCTGGACCTGCAGTGGCGGTAGGAAAATATTTTCAAGGCGCGTATCTTGTAAAATATTTTTTAAAAACGTTATCGACTTTTAAATGATAAACAAAGCAAACTGCCGGAATCAAGACCTACCTCATACCAATAATTTAAATCACTATGATCTATCTATCTATCTATCTATCTATCTATCTATCTATCTATCTACCTATCTATCTATCTATCTATCTATCTGTCTGTCTATCTATCTATCTATCTATCTATCTATCTACCTGTCTATTTAATTGTCAATCTATCTATGTACGTTTACAACTGCATAAGTACTTATAAAAGTGCTAAACGTTTTTAACAAAACGGGGCTATTATCTGGTACTGTAAATTTACTTAGATATTTGGTTACTATGCTGTATTTCATACGTCTCTTGCCGAGGCGCACTAAAATTCACAGTTCTTTCTGTCTATCTATCTAGCTATCTATCTATTTATCTATCTATCTACATATCCATCTTTATCTTTATATATGTATAACTAATTACCTTTCTCGCATTGAACTCTTCATAAATCGAATAATCAGCCATAGATTTACATATTTTTTTTATTTTAGGCTCTGTTTATATGTATACTAGGAGAATACTCTGTTTAATCCGTATAATGTCTGAGTAGAACTGACTTTACAGTATTTCTCTGTTTCTTCTCAAATCTGGTTGCAATCTTTAAGTTTTCGTTTGCCATTTCTTTCACTGATTGGATCGTAGATGATAAGAAAATGATGTGTGGCAAGTATGATCTTGTTTCTTTGTTAGCTAGAACAGTAACATTTTAACTTTCAAACTATAAACTTGTCCTTTCATTTTATTAGAAAGCAATGCTGTCTTCAAAAATTTTTTAAAAATTTATTGAACCTTATATTTATACTTTGAGAAAATAAGGAAATTAAAGTATAAACTTTTGAAATAACTTAATAAGAGCTGAAAATGTAATGTCAACGTTGTAAATACGTCTAGATCTTAATCGACATACACATGATAGCTGAATCTTCCGCCTGTACAAAATTTACGGAAGATAGTTCTTACTAAAAAAAACGGACAACTTAGTACAAACTTCAAATTTATCGATCGTGTAGACATTCTCTGCTATCAGGAGCTCATCTTACACTAAAGTTTTCTTTGTAACGGACAAATTGGAGATTTTACAAGATCTTAACTAACAATAATTTTGTTCTTAAAATGTCGTTGGTTATGTTTTTTTTTCATTTGAACTACCTTTGTAAACATACTCAAAAAGGTCACTCTAGGTTAAGAAACAGTGTTTTCAGAACTAAATGAAGCCACGAAGAAAAAGGTAGCAAATAGTGAGAGAAAAGCATGACGAACAACAGAAGATTTTTGTTTGCTAAGAAAAACAACAATGGCATTTGGTTGGGAGGCTCAAATACGTCAAAATGTTGCAGACGGGTTGAAACACCACAAAGGTTATTATCAGCATGGCATTTAAATAAATTACTTAATGTTGTTTTGTTCATTCTGCGCCATAAGATATATCACCCCACTCACCCTCCAGACACACTCCCTATAGCCTTTCCTTGTTCTACTTAAGATCATGGAGAGCGGGGTGTAGAGTGGTGTGTTTCTTCCTGCTCTTCAGATCGCGTCTTCTATCCCACCAGGGTAGGTCAAATTTCCACAAGCCCTCTGTCATTCTCCCGAATTTCTTCAGATTGTTTTTAAAACACCCAAGTGGGATATCATCTGAATGTAATGCCTCCCAGCTTGCAAAATCCATTTGACAATGATATTAGGGTTAAACTTATGAGAAGAAAACTGATATTTTGACTACTGTTTGGAAAGTCATAAAGCCGGTGACAGTTAGTACTCTGTTACCCCGACGCCAATGCCCTTCAGCTACTTTATATAAACATGTCTAGGACATTATTTTTAAACGTGCGTTTTAATTTCATAGTATAAGACAGTGATCAAAAGCAACGAAGACGGCAGCACACACACTTAGAGAGAGAGAGAGAGAGAGAGATAGAGACAGAGAGACAGAGAGAGAGAGACAGAGACAGACAGACAGACACAGCCAGAGACAGAGACAGAGAGAGACAGAGACAGACAGACAGACAGAGAAAGAGAGAGACAGGCAGAGAGACAGAGAGATAAACAGGCATACAGACATACAGACAGGCAGTCAGACAGAGGGGTGACAAAGCGAGGTGGTGAGGCACTTCTTAGATCAGTTCTCCCAAAGGCATATTTAAGTAAAAGGAGATAATTATGAATAGCTCGACAGAACAATAGAATGATACGTAGGGAGAGAGAAAGAAATAGATAAGTAGATAAATATATATATATATATATATATATATATATAGAGAGAGAGAGAGAGAGAGAGATAGATTGATGATTAGATAGGTTCTAGAGTTTGTAGGTCATGAAATAGAATATGAGCTTTTATATACATGATAGCCTGCTCCTAACTTTGTCACGACAAAAAAGTAGGACTAAGCAATCATGTAAATAGACAGATAGGTAGATAGATAGATAGAAATATCAATGGTACCTTGCGACAGGTCTTTTTCGAGCTTGTTTATAACATTTAAAAAGTATTTTTAGTATCTGTAACCTATTTAGGTTTGTCGATGTTGAGTTCCATCGATAATGTTTGTTTATAACATTTAAAAGGTATTTTTGTATAAGTAAAAGGTAAAGGTAAAGGTAGTCCCATACTC